>CABHPR010110027.1:6068-17079 GCA_902168415.1 Peromyscus melanophrys
CACACACACACACACACACACACACACACACACACACACACACACACCACACACACAAAGTCACAGATCTCAAGTATCGGCACAATGATGGATAAAGTATTCATTTGCTCCACCCAGCAGCCCACATGTAATAGTTGCTCCCCCTGTTCTAGCGTGGCTGTTGAAACATTCAGCACACCTCCATCATCAGCATGCAGCACACACTTGCATTTCATTCATACTCGTCTTGCTTCTGCATTGCCTGTGGCTTGCCTAGTCATTAGGGTTGTGTGACTCTTGTTGTCTAGTGGACTCCCCCAGAGGGCTGTAGGAGAGCAATGCTCCCTAGGAGCTACATGCTGAGCATGAAGCTCTGTGTACCTTGTTTAAGTTTAGTTGGGTATAAAATCCCTGGTTGTGTTTTCCTTGAGAATCTTAAATGTGGTATTCTTGTTTTCTTCTTGCTCTACTCTGACTTTCTTTCCTTTAGAAGCCATGTAATGTTTTTGTATAGCTATCCTGAGATGTGTGTCCTTTTCTTTAAAGTAAGCAGTAAGGAAAAATGTCTTGGTTGGCTGTGTTCATATTCCGAAGTTCACAGTATTCCCCTTCAATATGTAATCTTAACCTCCTTTTTAAAGCTCAGGAAAACCTTTTTGAATTGTAGTTTATTTTCATCATGCATTCTGTTTGGTTACATTGGTTTTCCTCTACAAGAAGAGACAGTTTGAGTCACTTTGTGTCATTATTATCCTCTTCTCTGGGGTCAGAGGGGCAGACACTTGCTATGTAGCCCAAGCTGGCCTAGAGCTTGCTGTGCCCTGCCTTACCCTCCCAAGGGCTGGGAGGACAGTCATGTGTGACCCTGCACCGCATAGCTCCATTTTTAAACTGAGAAATCTGATAGTGACCAGGAAGATTATTGAATTTGTTCAAGGTCCCACAGCTGGGTTAAGACCAGAACACAGCCCTGCCCAGCTCCAGGGCCCTGCCACTTGGTTCAAATCTGGCACAGAGTCCTCCCATGCTTACAGCCTGTGTTCCTTCACACAGTTACTCTCATGTGCCTTGATGCCTTGCTTCTCCATGAACCAGAGGCCCTGGCATTACTTGGGGACACATGGAAACACAGAGTGCCAACTGTCTGGGCCAACATGATGGGAGTCTTACGTTTTTGAAAATGCCAGTGAACCTCTTTGCCTGTTAGGAAGAGAGAAAGGAGAGAAAGAAAGTAGCTTAGGCTGTGGTTCTCGATTCACTTCATATGATGTCCCCTGAAATCATATGAAATCTAAGTTGCCAGACCAGAACCTCTCTAGCAGTTGGATCACAGTGTCTGGGAGTCAAATGTTCCTAGGTAGAGTCAAGTTCACCAGCCCATGTATAAGGGCTACTGGCTCCCAGGTACAGTCAAGTTCACCAGCCCACATGTAAGGGCTAGCTCCCTTAAGCTCCCTCCCTAGTGCTGGTTCAGTGGACCCCAAGATTTGGTCCTGGTAACAAATCCCCCAGTGGCAGGGGTGTTGCTGGCCCAAGGTGTTGCTGGCCCAAGGTGTTGCTAAAGTGAAATGAAACTACCTGCCCAGGGTTTCCTTCAACACTGCCCCTAATGACAAATAGGAAAGGGAGGTGAACCCTGCTATGGCGCTGTGGTCCTGGTGTGTTAATTCTGAGCTAAAATAATGAATTCTGACAGAACAGGAGGGGTGCTCCAGGCTCTTGAGGGGCCGTCAGGTACCTCACACCTAACGTGTACTGGTGCTTGTGGGGCAGGCTGTGATTCCTAGGGCCCAGTGGGCCACTCAGTATCCAACCACTCCCTGGTGCCCCAGGGCCCCAGGTCCTGCAGTGGCAGCTCCTGTTTCCCTGCCAGTGTCCTTACCACCCATCTACGGCTTCTTCCCCAGCCTATCTAGGCTTCTCTTGCTTTTCCTGACTTCCCGGGTCCAGAAAGCTTCCTTGGATTGGACTAAATTAAAACTTTTTAGTCTTAGCCATGAAACTAAGGAACGTAAGCCAGGAGAGGAAAGGGGCCATGGTGACGAATGCCTAGGAGACGTGGCGTGACAGAACTTGATCAGCTCTCCACTCTGACTCCATTCATGACAGGCAGCATTTGGTCTGGTGACTGCCATGTAGCAGGATTTAACATGCACTGTTCTCACTCCAGCTTATAATTTACATACTTTTCTCTCTGGCAAGACCTGAGCAACTGTCGTCAGCAGGTTGTGAGGGACTTACCTCACACGAGGCAAGTCTATGTTGGGTTTAGCAATAGCCCAGAGAATATGCCTCACCTCCCCTGGCCTGGGGGGTAGAGTGGAGATGATTGATTCTGAAAACAAAGACTGGGTAGGTCCTGCTTTCTGGGGGTTCCAAGTTCAAAAAACCCGCACTCACAACTCACGGTAGCTGACTGCACCTGAGATGGTAGAACACCTCCCCAGAATTCCACGGGGTCAAAGGTAACCTCTATCACGGAGCAAACGAATCCATTTTTTTTTTTCTAGGCTTCCCAGAAAGGAAAACTGAGAGCTGAAACTGTCCAATGGGCAGGTGACTAAGCAGGACTCCGAAGTTCCCGCCCCCAACACACATGCAGATTCTACAGCCCCTCGCTTGGGGCCAGGACCAAATCGTTCAGGAAAAGCCGTCCCAAGACCTGAAAATTTTCACATAGCCCAGAGGTTTCTTTACAAAGAGTATCAAGAGACGTTAATCCTAACTATTCTCTAAAGGACAGCTGAGGGAAGGCTTCGTTTCCCAAATGATGTGTTCGACAACCTCCCTGAGACCACCGCCCTAGGCGGCAAATGATCAGGTACCCACCAGGCAGGCTGGTCAGCCTCTGCGGACAGGTCTCTGGTTGCCTGTGACTGGCCAAAACAGGTTCATGTTCTCCTCTTCCCTCCCCCAGCCTACCACCACCTCCCTTGGGGCTGCTATTTAATTGTGGGGTTTTGAAGACGAAATAAGAGGAGAAATATCCTGGCCCATAAGTGAGTAATTAGTCTAATGAAAATTCACTTTAAGGGTAGCTAATTAGCCAATAGAGGACAAACAATGTCGGAGGGAAGTCCCTGGGGGATTGAGAAACTCACTGGGTGCAGACAGGCTGTCTCTGAGTTCTAGAGGTGGAGCAAGGCCACGGTGGCCCTGCAGCTTTAAGCATCCAATTAATTAGGTGAACTTATCTGAGGCGTCTAGGATCCAGGCCTTAAGCCAACTGCCTTATATGTCCCACAGTTAAGATTCTTGCCTCACCCACTGGTTCTCAGTGTAGTCTCCAGGAAGCTGCATCAGCGTCACCTGGAAACCCAGGCTGCTGAGTCAAAACGCATGTCTGCTAGAGGATCCCACGGGCTGTGCTCAACAGGCTGCCCACATGATCCTGGTAGAGGCTTATATTGGAAGGTCACTGCTTTAATGAGATTCTTTTAGCTCCTTTAGGTGAGACTGAATGGGGATCCACCAGAGGTAAGGGGGTAGAAGTTACAAAGAGGGCCTTAAATTCAGCTGACCGTGGCCTTGAGACTTGATAGTTACGCAACCTGGTTCATGGGTTTCCTTGACTCTGAGATGGGGCAGATACCACCTCTTCTTCAGGGAGGTCATGAGTGTCAGGCATTTCAAAGTTTGTCTCCCCGGGCCAGGTATCGCAGGCCTGAAAACACAGCTACTTGAGAGGTTGAGGAGAATGGCATGCATGGTCAAGGCCAGCCTGGGCTTTGGTATAAGCTCCAGCCTGGCCTGGGTGACATAATGAGACTGTCTCAAAATAACAACTGCAAAGAGGCTGCAGGGGCCCTCTTCCTGATGTGTCCAATCAATTAGATGAGCTGATCTGGGAGTGTAACTCAGAGGAAGAGAACAGAGAGCTTGCTTGACCCTGGAGTCAGTTCCCAGTACTGCCGAAAAGAACCCCCCGCAAACAAAAACAAACACAAGAAACACACACACAAACACACACACAGAGTTTGCCTCTTCCTTGCTACTTAAAAGGAAGTCTGCAAAACCTAATTTATGCCTAGGACAAAAATCTCAAGATAGCAGATGGCTACATCCATGTATACAATGCTGCCCTTAATGCGTTTCTAATGAACTTTTTAAAATGTTTCTGGGCCTGAGTAATTCAGCTTAGCCTCTGAGTCCTGAGGATAAGGATTTATTTTTTTTTAAGCAGAAATATGTTTTCCAATGCTTTTATCCAAATAGTTTCAAAGATTAGATTAAAACTCTTTAAAAGTGAAATTTAGCTGCATGCACTTACACTCCGGGGGGGCGGGGTGGGTGGTATCTTTTGTTTTGTTTAAAGAGATGAAGAACAGATCATGTGATGCTTTTGTTTTAAATTTGTAATTAAATCTGACAAAACTAAGCAAAATTATTTGAGTACTTACCTTACCTTGTAATGGAGAACATTTTCACTGTATTGTACACTGTGTGGCTTCCTGTTATAAAAATAGACATCTTTAACAGAAATTTTAGAAAACACAAGGAAATGTGGAGAAGAAAAATAAACCCCATCCTTTCACTCACAGGAAATAGCTATTTTAGTCATTCCTTTGTAGCATTTTTCTGCTTAGATGTATAATGTTCATATGCACATAGACTTGTAAAAATTAATGGTGATGCTGCTGGGATTCCCCAAATCTTTAAATTCCCAAACTGACAATGTCACACGTCTGCACACATGCACTTAGCATGCTTGCAGAAGAAGGTCTAGAATGGTTTACTATGACTGAGACTCTCTGCTGAAGAGCAGGAACCAGAGTCAGTTTTAAAAAAAGAAATGCTTGAGATGGTAGAGAAAGTCAACAGTGTCCAGATTTCACTTGTGGCTAGAGGTGGTGTTGGCCTGAGACACTCTCTCTGCTCCACAGACAGGCTTTCTGCCCGTGAACTAGATGCACCTGTGGGAACAGGACAGTCAATATCAAAAGTAGAGATCTAATCTCCTTTCATGGACACGGAAAGTTTTGAATCTGTCTCTTTGATTTTTTTTACTCATTGTGCAATCTATGTGAGGGAGAAGCTTAAACCAAAAGCTTTATTGTGAAGCTAAATTTCCCTTGACGCTGGCATCCTGTGGTTACGCTGGCGTTTCTCATAACTGAACACTTATTTACTTATATTCTGTAAGAAGAGAATGTGTGGATCAAAAACACCATTGAGGTTTGGCTTTGTTTTTCTCACAAAACAACCAAAGGTCACAGAATAATAAAATACAGCACATCCTGAAAGCCAGCTTGCCCTGTGAAAAGAATTCAGATCATTTTTAATATATATAATATTATATTATATTACTATCACCTGTGACTTTCAAATGTAGTGTAAAATGGGGCTAACCATAGAACATGTGGGCCGTGTAATCACTATGCTTTTAAATATCCATCCTAAAAAGTGCAGGTGCCTCCCATGGGACAGTTAGAGTCCTTGCCATGTGACAACAAAAGATAAGTCAGCTTCACACATGGCTCTGAAGTAACCACAGGGCTAGTTTTTCCATCCGTATGAAAGAATGTTCCAACATCTTCAATGACCGAAGATAATCCTCTGTCATCATCTCGTGCATCTAGGTTATAAAAATATATGCACGCCTTTGAAGAAAGGTCCTGGTCCACTGATGTCAACTGCAGGTCAGATTATGGAAAACTGGCATGGCTACAGCAGGGAATGAAGCCTGCTTGTGTTTTCCCTTGGTATTTTGGACAGAGAATTTCACTATGCAGTTTTCTATTTGGAGATCTAATTAAGGCATGAGGAGTGATTGATTTGAGATGCGATCAACTGTCGGCCAGCTACCAGGGTTGGAGGCGGAAACACTTTCTACAGAACCACACAAGGAAAAACATTTTGTTTCAGAAATGAAGACCTGAAAAAAAAATGTTTTACGTAGATGGGGAGGATCCGAACGACTTGGCATGTCTTACACCACGTTAAGAGAGCACTTTTAAAGAGATGCTGTGTGTATGTAGACTCACCAACTGCATTTCCCCCCTGGGCAGAAAGTTTGTCATCTTTGATAAATCGAGTGGGGATGCTTTCTGAACTGAAGTATTAAGATGAGCAGTGCATTGTCAAAACAACTTCCAGGTGAGGGAGCTGCCAACAAAGGGCCAGGGCAGGTGCATGAATTGGGAAGGCAGCTCCTCATCTGGGTTTAGAAATATGGCCTGTTCTTACTGCTGTGTCCTGTAGGGTGGAATGGTCATGTCGGACATGCTCTTGCAACACACTTCTGGTGTCCACCATCGCCACAAAGCTACTCTCCAGCTTCTGCCCTGTCAGGAACCAGTCAGAGCGGAGCTCCACACCCTTCTCTCCAGGAGTCCTCTATACCAAGCCTGCTGAGACTTTTAGCCATACGACTTTGGCTCTAAAGGGCCTCTCCAACTCACTGAGTTCTGAAAGCGACCTGACAGCGCATAGACACTAAGCTGAGGGAGGGGCAGGGAACGTAGTCTAATGTAGTATATAAGCCTGAGCACTGAAGGGAGGAGGGTAGAGAGAGGAGCTGTCCTTTCTCTTCTGCCTCAGCTTTGGTGACCAACCGCATGGGAGCGAGGTCACCAAGAATCCCAGAGGATTGCCTTGGGCTTCCTCCAGTCTTTGCCACCATGTTTATGTTCTCTTAATCCAATATTGGGGAAGGCTATGAAAGAGTCAAGATCATTTTCTAAGCCTTTGATGACCCCTGTGAGTGTGGCCTCAGGTCTTGGACCATAGTTAACATCAGCATCTCACTTACCTTGACGACTGGGAAATGCTAGGCAGCTAGATGACTAGCAGCTATCAAAAGTCAGTGTGGTGGCTAATATTTAATCCCAACTTGACGAGGTCTAAAATAACCTGGGAGACCGTGTGTCTGTGAAGGAGTTTCCAGATTGCATTAATTGAGGTGGGGAGACCCATTTTAAACATGGGCAGCAATCCCAGGGACTGGAGTACCAAACTGAATACAAAGGAGAAAACTGTAACATTTACCTAAACTATATTAGTATTAATAAAAATTGAGGGGTCAGAAATTGAGATTAAAACCCCGATAAATCCAAGGAACAGCCGAGGGGTGATAGGCTGACCCTACTCTCCATGTTTTCCTGATCCAAAAGTGCCAGAAATCTCAGGGGCCCCTGCTCCTTCTCGATTCCTGTCCCTCTCTATCAGACTTCCTCAGTCCTCCAACATCTCTATGGCTAATCCTAGTCAGCCAATCACTGACTCCATCCTTGATTCACGGTGGCTTTATTGGCACAGCGGACTGGCAGTGCGAACAATTCTCCTGCAGCAGAAAACCAGCCGAGCACTAGCATTAGTCTGTGCATCTTAACTGCAGATACAATGTGACCAGCGGCTCCAAGCTGTTGCTGTCATGCCTTCCTGACCATGATGAGTTGTATTGCCTTGAACAGTGAGTTAAGACAGACTCTTCCTCCCTTATGTGGCTGCTGTCGGGTACTTGATCACAGAAACAGGAAAGGTAACTAAGAAAGCAGTCAAAAGCACAAGAGGGCACCTTTATGGCATGCTTCCCCAAACATCTTCACAGCTTGCTCTTCACCATCCCTAGGGGACATCTCTGAGAGCCCTCGGCCCACTCTTACTTTCCTCCATTTTTGTAAAGCTGATAAGGTTTCCGACTGCCTGGCACCAGGCTCCGTGGGATAGGCTTCTCTCCAGACCTGAAACAGCGATCTCTGTGATAACCCCTGAACATGAGACTGGTGAATCTTCCCAAAACAGATCTTAACCGTTGACCACAACATGTTTTGGCATCTTTCTATCTATCTCATATAGCAAGTTTGTGTTCTAGTACCCAACGGTTGATACTTGTGAGACGAGAGGCGGTCTCTGCTTTGGAGAAGATTGGGGAACTGTTTTTAGAGAACTGGAAATGTCTTGACGTAAATTCAGGTGAAGCTCTAGGTTGAGTTACTTGCTGGTGTTAACTGTGGACCCTGAAGATGATTGTAACAATAGCCCTGACTTAGTGAACCCTGTTCATGTCACCCACTCTCCTGAGTACTGCACCCATGTCCTCTGTGGTGCTCCCAATACCATCAAGAGAAAAGAACTGTCACTCACTTAAGCATGCAGTAAAGCTGAGGCTCGGAGTGCCAAGGTTTACCCATGTTCATGCATCCTATTAGCGGCCACTTAAAACTCCTGGCCAGCTTCCCTTCAGCTCTTACCTCTCTACAGCTCTTCCTCGGCCTGGAATTGGTGATCTCGAAATTCAGTTGAAATAGTTTTTTTTTTCAGACTCACGAGTTCTTTTCCACTAAAAGGAGATAATAAGCTGGCCTAATGTTTCTGACAAATCACTCAAAAATTAGGTCTATAATAATAAGTGCCTCACGGAATTATGCAAAGGTCTTTAAAGCGTAGCCCAACCCCTGGGAATTGGAGGAGCAATTCCCTCAAGATTGTGTGGACAGATAAATCCAGCTGTGGCCATAGAGTAGACAACACAGCATCTGTGACACCAGTGAAAAATGTTAACCATCACCCTCATGATAAGGACCAATTCCTTCTCTCCACAACTGCCTTCTGAAGGAAATAATCACATGACAGTAATAATACAGTAAGAGAGATGCAGAGACTGTGGCCATCGCCAGGGACAGGAGACTATGGCAGAGGTGTTGTTGGGACAAAAGCTTTCCCACACCAGACTTAGAGTGTGTATGTGCACACATGGCTCTTGGTACCATTGCCTGCCTCTGCGGCCAGCACCGCCTTAGATCCAGACAGCGCATGCTCTCATCACTTCTTTTGTTTGAGCCGCACAGCACCAGGATCTCCAGGGGCTTTCTAAAGATAACACTTAGGATGCTGCCAGCAGTGTTTTGGTTTTGCGTTCTAGGCATCAGAAATCTCATTGTCATACAACCAGGCAGCCAGCAGGATGGAAAGAAAAATGAATTATGTCTACTAAAGAAGCTGACACTACATTTCCTATGATTGTAATCTCAAGGGTAACTTTTCATGTTTCCGTGGCAGGGTTTCTTGATAGCAGTGTTGAAAGTTTTAAAAGTTGAGCTGGGCTTCATTTGAGTCCAGAAGGACATTGGCTTGGGGCTTTGGCAAGGAGCTTATCATCTCTTGTTAATTCTTGAATGACCTTCCCTGGGCCTGGTTGCCCAATGGCATTGAATCCTAGATCCTAGGAACATGACTACCCTTGTACCCTAGGAACATTTATATGTAACACAAATTGTGAAACCGGCTTATTAATAAAAACCCCAGAGCCAAATAAAATATCACCACATTTATACCCAAAGATGGGCATTCAGCTGTCTTCCAGTTGTTCAACTAATGCCCTCAAAGTGTGAGACCAGCCAGGCTTTGTAAGGAATGCCTATATTTGACGCTCCTAGGACAGTTCAAGATTAATGTCTACTCCAGAAGAAGCACCACAATGGGCTGACTGAGCATGGTCACAAACTTTGAGTGACTCAGGACTTTGGAGCATGGAAAACACTGTCTTACTACATCTAAGTATGGGAAGAGGACACAGAAATGGGTGGATTGTCTGTTGAGTGAATGGTAGGGTGGGCAGATGGATAGAGAGATAGTAAGTTGTATATAATGGCATTGGATCTAGACAAGATTTGCTATTCTGTGATTTCTTGGTGATGTGACATCAGGATATTTAAATACTGCTCCAAAGCCAACTTCTCCCCCTCTAAGATGGGGATGACACTGTTTGCCCAGCATGTTTGTTAAGGGAATGAACAATGTGGCCTGTAGAGCACCAGGCAGGTAGTAGGTCCTCAGCAAAGAGAACAGCCTTTCAGCCACATTAGTGGTGTCTAGAAAATCTTACAGATATTCCTGGGGTTTAAGCCAGGCTCAAGAAAAGAGTGGACTGAGATGGTGGGAAGGAGGAACAGGGTGGTTTGTGATGCAACAGTACCTGTGCCTGGAACTTCAGGGGCTGGTGGGTTGGGGGATGGGGGGGTGGGGGGGTGGCTGCTCCGTCATGGGGTGGGAAAGGCAAGTCAGAGCCTGAAGACTAGCCATGCTGAGTAGCTTCCCCTGGATAGCAGCAGAGATTTCTGGAAGGTTTAGACGGAACTGGGAAGGCTCCCAGGGGCCCCCTTCTTCCACGACCTGACTTTGACAACATCCGGACTTCCTCTGACCTGGGAAGCTCTGTTTTTAACAGTATTTATAGTTCTCTTTACCTTTTACAAGTGACCATGACTTCCTGTGTCCACAGCAGCTGCAGGATCCTGGCCATGAGCTCTCTTCCATCCCCAGGGAGCAGCTTCAAGGCTGCAGCAGACAGAAACTCTCAGATGGCAGGAAGTCAATGTGGTTGAAGGTTTTTGTTTTGTTTTGTTTTGATTTTTTTTTTTAAGGCAAGGTCTACTCACACGACCCAGACTAGCCCGGATTTCCCCATGTAGTCTAAGACTGACTTCGAACTCATGGCCATCCTCTTGCCTTAGCCTCTCATGTGCTAGGATTATGGGCATATGCCACTACATCTGGTGCCAATGAGTTTTGAAGATTAGATGGTACTGAGGGAAGCAAAGCCTTCAACCTCATTTGACTCAAAAGAGCATCCGGCCGTGTCCTCACTCACCCTCTCGAACAAGGCTCCAGAACAGTCTGTGGCTGCAGATCCGGGGCACAGTTCCAGGTGCTTGCAGGCTCCTCAGGGCCAATGATTCTGGGGAGAGACTGTACCTCTGGCCACACTGACTGCGGGGAGGCCGGCACAGTAACCTAGAGCCTGGAAGGTCTCTTCTGTAGGAGGCAGCAGAGTCCAGGGCCGTGATGGTTGCCTTTGGGAAGAAAGAGCCCGAGAAATGAAAGCGCTCACCATCCACCTGGTCTGAGTGGGCAATTCACGGATACCCTGCAGGGAATCTGTGAACTCTATATTTAGGCTAGTGAGTTCATTTTATGAGAAGAACCTGCCCTCCCTCCCTCTCTATCCTTCTCTCTCTCTTTCTCCTCCCCACCTTTCTTTCTTTCTTTCTTTCTTTCTTTCTTTCTTTCTTTCTTTCTTTCTTTCTTTCTT
>CABHPR010110028.1:0-24095 GCA_902168415.1 Peromyscus melanophrys
GGGGGGTCTCTGTCATAACTACTCAACTTTGCTGTTGGTGCAAAAGTGTAGACATACACCATGCATGAATGGCATAGCTGTTGTTTTGGCTCTCCATTGTACCATAACAAATTACCTTGTGTTAGAAGTTTAAAACAACACATTTTTATCACAATTACCTGGGTCATGAGTCTAAGCATGGTTAGCTGATCTGTTTAGAATCTCATAAAGCTCTATCAAGGTAACAGCTATACTGTGTAACCTACTTCTAGGCTCTTCGAGAGCTTTGCAGAATTTCTTTCTGGCTGTAGGGCTGTGAGCCTCAACTCTTGCTGGCTGCATTCTCAGTCACCTCTTGAGCTCACCCATGGTCCCTTACCATACGCCCCCAACATGCACTCCAACAGATCCAGTTGTCTCTAGAGTGAGCTGGGCAGCTAGACCACTAATGGAGTTCTACTGAGAAAGATGTGGTAAGCAGAGCCATGTACTGACCCCTGGTATAACGAACAACGCAGGGAAGACATTATATAAGGCCAAATGAAATAAAAGGAAGTATCATGTGTACTGTGTTTGTGTGGTCAAGGGAAACCCTCAGGCCCTGGTCCTTGCTTTGTACCGTGTTCCAACGCACACACTAGGCTAGCTACTCTGAGTTTCCAGATGTGCTCCTGTCTCTCTATCCCATCTCCCTCATATGAACACTGAGAACACAGATGCTCGAATTCTATGTCTTGCTTTTAGGTGTGTCCTGGAGACCTGGACCTACGTTATTATCCCTGAGCAGCAGTGTATTTACCCTACTGAGCCATCTCCCCAGCCTGAGAGAAAGATTTCTTAAAGCCAGAAGGACCATGTGGAAAGGTACTTGTAAAACAAACAAAAACTTGTTTCTTATTCTGGTGCTATCATGTACATACCACAATAGTTAGATAATAGAAAATTAAAAAAGGATTAGCTTAGCATTATGGTAGAAAAGATGGAGTTACTGTTAGAACTTCAAATAAACTCAAAGAGAAAGACTTTCATAAAGCTGTTAGTAATTTCAACATTAATTCAAGCTCACCTGGAACCCTTTCAATAGAAAGCCTATTTTCTCAAGGGTTATAAAAATACACTAACACTTTCATGTGATTGCAGGAATCAGAGTTAGAGAAAATGTTTAACACAATTATCTCACTTAATCCTCAAAACATTGCTATTGTTTGGATTATTATTCCTATTAAGAAGCTAAGAGAAATGATCTTTAGCAAATTGCAATTTGTTTAATATATGCACAGGAAACATGAATTAGGATCTGGCTGAGGGGCCAGGTCATTACATTTTGTTTGATGTATAATGGGACCCTTTGAAGGATTTTAACAAGGAAATGGTATAATTAGTAGGATTACTGTTTAATTCTGTTTAATTAGCCCAGAATGAAGCCTGGGCTGAAGGCAAGCTGGGGTGGATGCAAAGATGGAGGTGGCTTGGACATGTGAGAGACCTGGAAATACATCTGTAATATATTTAGGTCATAGAAATGGCAGCACTTGGAGAGGGACCGACACCTGTCTAGTTCACAAACTGGAGCAGCTCCCTAGTCCACTGTCCAGAGTACTCCAGCCACACGGATCTGCTGGCCCTTGAAATACACTAGGAAGTCTCTTTTAACCTCTAGGCTGTTTGTTGCATGAAGCAGCAGTCTGTCTGCCATGCTTTTCTCTCTAATTCCACTCTGTCATTCTATCTTATCCAACAGAACTCATCTCAAGTTTCACTCTCCAAGGGATCCCTCCTGAAACCCACAGACAGCCTCAGGTTTGGTTCCCTACTGAAGTTTTCCTTAATAGACTCCAATTATACTTCTCTCCGCCTGCCGACTGACTGCATGCTTGTTTACTTTATTGACCCTTACATTCTTTCTCAAGCGGGCAGGGACTATGTTTGTTTTGCTCATCATGGTCAGCACGGTGGTTATGTCTGCAGAGTTCCTGGCAGCATGTTATTCAGCGAATACATATTATTAAGAAAATAAATATCTGCCTTCAAGCCCCTTATACTGACTGAGCTGCATACATTTGCTGATCTTAAAAAAACAAACCAACATTTTTTCTTCACTCCTGGATTACTAACACAACATATTTCTACGAGGAAGCAGCGTTTCCTTCTTCAGCCCCTTGACGGATACGAACTATAATTCCCAGTGGAGAAGAATGTTAAGGGTGGGGTGTACAGCAGGAAGAACAAGCTGACAGAAAGGCTTGGGGTGTGTGAATTCTTATTCATTGGGAGAGGGAACAGAAACACTCAACTGGGAAAACAATCTAACAATATATATCACAAGTCTTGAAATAAATAGGAATACATTTAACGTATTTTTGTCTCCCCAAGTTGCTTTGGTCATGGTGTTTTGCCACAGTGACAGTAACCCTAAGATGTCATCTAAGGAAAAAGAAAGTAAGAGCGGCCCTGCAGGCCACAGAAAGCAGCACGCCACGCGACACTGTAACCCGCACTGGGCTGTACTGCAATGCACGCAGGACTTTGAAACCCTGAGGACCCATCAGCAGTGGATAACAGCTGTACCATTTGCTTTCTGCAACAACCCCAACTTCCAATTCTCCTAAGCAACAGGGTTCTTGCATAAACAAGTGCGGGATCAGCAGTAAACAGTGAACACTGGCCGCAGATAGGTGAACCCTGTATTATCCAGGACCCTCACGTGAGAAATGTGCTCCACTGTATTTGTTTGGTTTGCTTACCTGCAAGGCATTCTGAAACTGCATTCCTTCCTGTGAAGAGGGCTATGTCCGAGACTTCCCCTCCTTCCTCTGGAAACAAGGTAAGACACTTCATTGATAAAAATTTCAAATGATTTTTTTTCAGGAAATCATATATTTTTACATAACCATAGCTTAAAATATGTTATAAAATAAAAATAATGTACACTTGAGTTTAATTCTGAAGTATAAAATTTTTATTGACTGGCACCAATGAACGTATCCACAGAAGGAGAACGCAAAAAACTTCTGATTTAAAATGTCAGATTCCCACGTAGTCCTCATTACAGGTGTTTTCATTCACGATCTGAATCTGTCTCCACACTGTGAAGCGCACTGTTATTAATTTGTAGAAATATATATAAACCTAGATGATTAGTAAATCATTAAAGTCAGAAGAATTCAATCGGGCAGGGCAAGAGGATCACATTGGAATGAACTCATAAGAGTACCGGCGCCATTTTAGATTTCCTTCCTGTATCATTCCTCCAGCAAGAATAAAGTTCTAAGACAATTGCTGAGACCTGGATGGCCTGGGGCTGCTTCCCTAATTAAGTAATGTAATTATAAGTTTCCATATTCTGCCAGGGCACACGTCACACCGGCCGCCTACAGACCTTCAGTGATCCGTGAAAGCAAGACCGCGGCAAAGTGATGACGCAGTGGCGCGACAGAGAAAGCAATATGGCGTTCTCTTTTGATTTCCTTCAGGGGCTTTCTCAACAATTGTTCTCGGCTCACGTGAGGAGAGACGGTGTATTAGGAACCCCAGTGCTCTTATTATGATTTCCCTTCACTGATAATTGTTTAAGAAGTGATAAGTCATGTTATCTGAAGAATAAAGTCACCGAGTCCTCCTGAAAATATACGTTAGTTTCTCTTCAAGGCAAAGGGACGAGGTGGCAGGAAAGTGATGGCGATGCCAGTCTTTGAGAACATCATGTGAGGGAATCCAGCTGCGCTTGTATGGTCTCAAGCTGTTGTAAAGACAAAAATAAAGACAGCACATCAGTGATGGGAACGAACGGTAGCGAGTGTTTGGAAACATGCAAACCCACGGGAGCAAGGGCAGCAGGAACCCACACTGAACCCACACACGGGCACAATGGCATCGCTCGGGCTGCTTTTCTCCACATAAAGATGCCAGGGTTTAGGCTTGTTCTTTTACTTTTTACATTTATGAAGAGGAAGACTTCTCCTCACCATTTCTTAGTAAATTATCACCACACGATAAGACTTTAAAGTTTGGTAATTAACAAAATGCATTTTCCTGGGGTACAAAGTCAGTATTTGGAAGGAAAAATGAAATATAAATGAGAGATAAATCACCAAAGCCTGGCAGCTTCTTTCTACCCGTGGGCCCAGCCACTGACGTACTTCAGGTGATCGTATCTGCGGACCAGGGGCTACAGGGGGCACAGTGTCCTGCTCGGTTTTACAGAGAGCACCAATCCTGTCTCTGTAATGAATTAAAACCATCTCATTTCCGTTCTGACTTAGTCTTCAGATTCTCTTTATCTTGGCTCTGCATAGGAAGCTACTGTGAGATACAAGGTGCTTATAGGAGTTTAAAGAATTTGGCCATATAATAAGGCATCAGAAATAAAAATTTATAAAACCAGGAAGTGTTAGGAAATTGCTACAAATCAGAAAACATTTAAAAACACAGACCTTGTTGTAGAAATCAAACAGCTCCTTGTGACTGAATTCCACTAGAACCTTCTCCAGGTTCTGTAAAGAGAAACAAAGGGGAAAAATAATTCAGTTGTATGAAATTTACATTTCATTTTCCTCTCTCCAGTGAGCCTAGGATTATGGGATTCCTAGAACTCACAAAGTCACTTGGTAACATTCCACCTGAGCGAAAGGTTTCAACTCTACAGGGACATCGCTCTTTAAGTTGACTCCACAAAGGTTAATAAAATATATGCTAGCAAGAGAACAATTTAATTATCTTTTTTTTCAAGACAGAGATAATACATGAGATTATATTTCATCTTTCTCAGCAGTCCATTTAAAATCTAGTAAATACCATTATGCAGACACTGGAGGCGGCATATCTGATTGAACTCACCCAGCCATTAATGTCTCACATGGGCACAGACTCTGCCTCCGAGCACTATCCTGACAGTTCCCATCTTAATGTGCTAAGATTGTGACCTTCTTTAATGTACAGACACAGCAAAAGCTAACAGTTAACACGGCAGTTTCAAGGCCAGGGCTTAGTCGTCTTAGATTCATCCATCTCACGTGCTTCGGTGAAACCATTCTGGGTGCTGCAGACAAACACTGTGTTTGTATCTCCAGTGATCTAGTGAAGTGGATCCCAACAATGCAACTGTAACCTAGCCAGCTGAAGCACCAATCCACAACACAGCTGAGTACTGCCAAGATGGGCTGACTTTAGCCAAGGTTCCCCTGAAGCAGTGAAAGCAATGGCGGACGGGATGCTAAGAGTCTGCCACCCATGCTGATCCCTCTGCTTTTCTCACAGGACACAGAGTAAGCATCATGACTGAAGGGGTGGGAAGCTGCTGTACACAGGTATTAATTATAGTACTTAACCCCGGTCAATTTCACAGTATCAACTCAATTCTTAGCTTCCGTGTTGTCTTGTGAAAAATCTCTTTGGATGGTTTCCATTTTTATAACAAAGCTAAAATTTTCAAACCAGGTTATCTCCAGGTAACTCTTAGGTCAATGGGGCTATGTTCAGAAACAATCCCCCCTCCCCGAGGCCTAAGCATGCAGGACCAACTTGCACAATTCTTCATTTTCTCTCCTCCACACTTAAGCCTTAGCCAATGAGAAGCCTATCACCTGTATAGCCCTGTCCTTTAAGAATGGTGTAAATTTTGAAGGTTGTGAACTGTATTTGAAAAATTATTCAGCTAATTGACACACATTATTAAATATGCAAAAGTCTAACCAGCAAGAGCTACTGATACAATTATATTCTCTCTGAAGTTAGAAGGGGGTTTACCCTCTCAGTTCCACGTCAAAAGCTATGAGGAAATAAGAGGGGAAGAACTATGTAAATAATTTATTTGCATAACCCTAAACCCAGCACTAAGTTAGGTTGCATTTTGCTTTACTCTGTTTCAAGGTGGTGTTTCCTAGAACGTTACACCAAGAGAAGGAATAACGAACCGTGCTGGTTAGAACGATCACAGCCACTGTGACAGTGTGGGGCAGACTAGGCAATCTGAAGCCCCCTTCTTCCACAAAGGCACGGAACAAACAAAACACAGAGCAGAAGATGTCTGTAAGACCCTAGACACATTAGTGCATACCGCTGGAATAGCTATTACTGAAAAACAAAACAAAACAAAAACAAAAACAAAAACCCAGGGAACGACAAGTGAAGGTATGCGGAGAAACTGGAACCCTGCACACCAGTGGTGAGACCATAAAGTGGTACAAATGCCACAGCTGGAACCCTGCACAGCTGGAACCCTGCACCCCAGTGGTGAGATTATAAAGTGGTACAAATGCCACAGCAAAGTCTGGGCTGGAGAGATGGCTCAGCAGTTAAGAGCACTTGCTGCTCTTCCAGAGGACCTGAGCTTGGCTCCCAGCACCCTCTTCGGGTGATTCACAACTGCCTGTAACTCAAGCTCCAGTAGACAATGGCGTCTCTCGGCCTCCAAGGGTACCTGCACTCACGTGCACACCTCTCCTGCAAATACCTAATTAGAAATAAAAACCTTAAAAAGACCAGGAAGGTTCTTCAAAAATTCAAGAGAGAAGCTGGAGAGACGGCCCAGCTGTTCCGAGTGACACTGCTCTCAGAGAGGACCCAAGTTAAGTCCCAGTACAACAGAGGTTACCAAGGGTTTCGGGGGTAGTGCTTTCTTTATAAATACATGTAGAGAGATTCAGATGTGCAGGTGAAAAAGATCTGGATGTCATTTTACAACAAGAACACATGGAACAATTCCAACTGTGTATTCAAAGTTGTTAAGATGGTATATTTTATGTCCTATTTAAAATTAAAAATAATAAGGTATGTGAGTGTTTTGCCTGCATGTATGTCCATGTACCATGTGCATGTCTGGTGTCCTTGGAGGCCAGCAGAGAGTGTCTGATCTCCTGGAACTAGAGTTGCAGACAGTTGTTAGATGCCTGGTAACTGCTGGGAAGTAAAGCTGGGTTCTCTGGAGGAACAGTCAGTGCTCTATTGCTCAGCCATCTTTCCTGTCTTTAAAAACAAACAAACAAAAAAACCCAAAAACCAATTTAAATGTAAGTACATGCATGGATGTGTGTACATAAAATTTTACTGTCTTGCTTTACTGAAACGTTTAGACATAGACACAAAGACATGAAAACATGGACATCTGATAAAATTTGCAGAGAGCCTGTCACTGTGCCCGAGCTAACTCCCAGCATGCACTGCCGCTTCCCTTCTATTACAAGTGGTTTAGAGGAGCCCACAGAGAACATGGAACTGGTCAATTTTATGTCTATGGTGAAACGCTGGTTTGTAGAGAAGTAAGAATGTAGCTTAGATGTCTAGGCTGGCCTGGGCAGTTCCCTACACTGTCCTGTTCGGACATGAAATCCCACAGAATCCAAGAATTTTAAATTAAAGTCTCCTTTTCTAGACATCATGAAAACACCAAGTAAGGAAAACAGAACAGAGTTTTGGTAAGCTTGGGGGCTTTAGTGACTTTCAAATGCAGCCACCCACTTGTCCTCCATTGTCACCTTTGCTGCAGTTTTGATCAAAAGCTTTCCTGTGGGGGCTGGAGAGATGGCTCAGAGGTTAAGAACACTGGCTGTTCTTCCAGAGGTCCTGAGATCAATTCTCAGCAACCCCACGGTGGCTCACAACCATCTATAACAAAACCTGGTGCCTTCTTATGGCCTGCAGGCATACATGTAGGCAGAACACTGTATACATAATAAATAAATAAATCTTTTAAAAAAAAAAAAAAAGCTTTCCTGTGCCCACTATATCTCTAGGAGAAAAATGTGCTCCCAGTGATGCCTGAGACAACTGGAAAGCTCAAGCTTATTTATCATACCAGAATAGACCAAGTTCTCTTCTCACTGTTTACAGAATGTATGGAAGGTTCTGTCTGTGAAGGAAGAAGCTGTCAAACAATATCTCTCCACTTTAATAGCCATACAATTGGTGGTTATCCTGACTCAACCCAGAAGAAAGAAAAGCACTTATGTTCAAGGAGAACTCAAGAGTTAGTATTTTGGGGGTGCTGCTCTTTGGGGTAACTGGATGCCTACCATCTTTTCCTCTACTTTATGTCCTTCTGAATTGAGTCAACTCAAGGTTCACTAGCATCTGTGCTGAGAGAGAAGGGGAAATGCTGAAACTAAACTCTGTCATCTCTCACCACGGTCAAGTGTAACAAGGGGGTTTGTGGAGGAAGAGTAGAAATGCTCAGCTAGAGCAGCTGAAATCAGACAAGCGGTTTCCCATCTTTGTGCTGTCTACCACTGTCAGCAGAGAGTGAATGGCTATCCCATCACCACAGCAGAGCAGCCTTCTCGGATGCATTGACCCAGTAGCAGCTCAGGTTTGATGAACACATAGCATAGGCAGCCAGGCTCACAGGCATACATATAGAAACATCATGGAGTCCTATGTTCCACGTGCACCAACTCCCCCACCGTATCAACTCAAGCTCTGTGATGGGCTGAACAGCATCTCCCTCAGATTCATACAGTTGAACACCGACTCTTTGAAGCTCACAGTGTGACTGCATCTGTGGAGGAACTGGAGATGTTTGGAAGAGTGGGCCCTGACCCAGCGTGGCCGGCGCACTTAAAGCAGAGATGAGGCGACACATACAACAGAAACACAATGGGAAGCCCACAGAGGGAAACCCTCACTTTCTAGCCCAGAAGAGAGCTTCAGAAGCCCGATTCTCCACAGCCTGACCTTGGTCTTCTACTCCAGAAGTGTGAAGAAATAACTCTCTGCTTAAGTGACATGTGTGGCACTTTGGTATGGCAGCCTGTTATGACTAGATGATGAATTACCCCCTGCCCCCATAGGCCCACGAGTTAAGGCTTGGACCCCAGCTGGTGGTCCAACTTTGGTGAACAGTGGAACTTCGTGGCAGCAGAAGAAGCAGGCTTCTAGGAGCTTCTATCTTGTCCTCGTCCCTTCTTGTCCCTTTCTGGGTTGCTCTGTAATGACACAAGCAACCTCTACTAAAAATCCCTTAGCCTGAGACTCAGAGCAACCTTGGAATGACATATTTGAAATTAGGAATGAGGGCTGGAGAGATGGCTCAGTGGTTAAGCACACTGGCTGCTTTTCCAGAGGTCCTTAGTTCAATTCCCAGCACCCACATGGAGGCTCACAACCATCTCTAGTGGGATCTGATACCCTCTTCTGGTATAAAGTCAATAGAGCACTCGTATACATAAAAAATAAATATTTTAAAAAGTTAGGAATGAAATAAATATTTCCCCCTCTAAGTTGTATTTCTAAGGTATTTTGTTATATAAACAAGAGCAAACAAGAAACAAAATTAAAATCTAGACTAATAGCCATAGAAAGCTAATGTAGGCCCTACTGTCTCTTTTGGAGATTAAAATAAAAATCTTTTTTTTCCCCTCTCTCTCTGTGTAGCCCTGGCCATCCTGGAACTCACTCTGTAGACCAGGCTGGCCTCAAACTCCTAGATCCGCCTGCCTCTTCCTCACAAGTGCTGGTATTAAAGGTGTGCGCCACCACCGCCCGGCAAAAATCAAATTCTTAAAAGCAATGGGAATCATTGAAAACTTCAGGTGTGAGAGTGCCACAATTCTATTTCCAGTCAAAAACTCAACTTGCCTTCCTTTGAAAACCCATTAGAACTTGCCAAACTGGCTGTGGACAAAGTAGCCATGAGGCTATCGATTTAGTTCAGGTAAGAAATGATGACTCCATCTAATGTCTGCAGTGAGAGAGAAAGGTGAAAACAAAAACCGAGCCACTGTTCAGAGGTAGAGGAAACAGCCCCCATGACCATCTGGGCTGGGGTCAGGAGGTCACAGAGGGACAGAAAGATGAAGAATGGCTGCGGGTTTGCTGGAAAGAGATGTTGGAGGGACAGAACTGAAATCAGCAACACAAAGGCTGGTTCAGGCAGTGGATCCAATGTATACTTTGAGACTAGGGCTCAGGAAGGCAGAGATCACCCAGAAAATACCCAAGTAAGTCTGGAAAAGACAGCCAGGTAAGAGAAACAAACTCGGGAGTCACTGACACCAGACGAGACTGCCCGGGAAAAGAACACAGTACAAGAAACGGAGGTGCCCAGGCTCGGGATTTAGGGCAAGTAGTCCTGGGTAAATACCGAGTAGCCCCAGCTTCACACACCCTCCATATGTGCTATTTTAAAGTGTGTAGTGGCTATTTATCACATTATTAAATGCATCAGGAAGTTAGTATACAAACAGAAAAACTGGGTGGCTTGTTCTGAAATATGCCTTCCACATTATATTTTCCTATACAATCCACTGATGTCACTAACTGTTAACTAGACAGATGGAGACTAAAAGATGCCCTGTCTCCCTCTCCTGCCTTCTACATGTAAGATTACAGCTAGAAATCCACTCAGGAAATTCATTATTTCTATTGTCTGGGCTAATCTTAGGTGTCAATATACCAAACTTAGACGTTTTGTATTTGATATGATAATATGGCAAAGTAAAAATGAAAGAACACAAATGGGTATTCTGCCAACGTCTTGAGAAAGATCACTTTTCTATTCCTCTTCATTTTTAATTTGTAAGCGTATCCAGCAGAACTTGGATAATGTTGCACGTACCCATTAGTAAATTCCCATGGAAATAGAATGTAGTAAGGTCTTCAGAACAATTTGACTGATGAAAGATGACACTAAAAATATCTTCTGCTTTCCCATTAGTGAGGAACACAAATACATTTTGAAAAGAGAAATGCACCAATTTTGTCACAAGCTATCTAAGCAGAAATAATAAAAATATCCCAGATAAGAATTACAATTTATATTGCTCAGCTTTCAAATCTAAATTGAATATCAAAATTAGAAATGCTACAATTATCCTTTCACTGAGAGCCACGAAGGCAGAATACTCCTGCAAGGGAAAGGCTACCAGCTCTTGTTCAGTTGGACCTAAAACACTTTGCTTGGTCTCTGGAGAGGTTTTCTTTTCGGGTGAGGAGTCTAGGCAGAGCACGTAAATAACATTCCATCCTACCAAACGAGTGCATTGAACAAACACCATTAGGCATCATTCACTTAGTAAATATCTCTGTGGATTATATATGGCTATCACTATATGTAACTAGAGATAATTCTAAATATATTCCAGCATATTTACAATTAGTTGTTCACTGTCTTTATTAAGTATTATTGTTCAAAAATGGCCAATACAATGTCAGCTCTTAAAGACCAAGAAAGCTATGACCTCTATCTATATGTCCAAGCCACTGGCCATTTCTCTCACCCACAGTGCCTGATCATTCAAAGACACTGAGCTATGTGTGTGTTATTGATGTGAGGCAGCTTCATCTCCTAAGACTTTTTTGTTTGTTTGTTTTATGACTTAAGGATGCTAAAAAGTATATGTGCATCAGCAAATGAGGCCTCTGAACTGAGGTAGTTAAATACAAAAATGTCAGTTAGAAAGCACTGTCAAGAAACCTGCTCCACAAAGACAGAAGGATCTTCACAAATGACGGAGATGGGGCCAGTCACCATTCTTGCTCTGTGTCACGGAGGCAGTAGATGGTTGCAGACTTTGATTTGAACGTCAAGATGGTTCAGAGGGGAAAAAAATCCCCTTCCCATGAATATGCACAATCATTTCCACTTAACACAGAAACACTCACAAACTAGGATGAGGTAAAATAGCCAATAAATATAGGTCTTGAGGTGTCTAGCTATCTTAAGTTAAAAGAAATATAATGTAAGGATAAAGGCTTCAATTTCCCCAAAATATACTGAAAAATTAATGAATTGTCTTAACTTTGATAATAAAAACAAAACAAACTGAACAAAAACAAGCCTCTGTGAAATTTTCACAAAAGTGATCATCACCAAGTTTAGAACTTTAAATTCAAACAAAGGAATAAAAGTGTTATCTCAATGAACAGACAAGATCCAGAACACAGCAATAGAAATGATCACCTTTACAGGGCATGGAGCTAACTTTTGTTATTTCCTCCAAGCCCTGAGATTCCAAAGTCTCTGGAAAATACTGCCCACTCTAGCAATTCCCCAAATCTCACAGGCATGACCCTGTTCTATGAGGAGGTGTTTTGAGAACCTGAGACTATGTCAGAGATGATGAAAATTTAAAAGGACATTTGCCACCAATGGAGGCAAGCCACAGATAGCATCTGCCAAGGTTATATCAACCAAATAATAACTTTGTTTTTTCATCTTTAAAAAGTATATTTTAGCAAAATGCTTATCTACTTTGGAACACAATAGTATACAACCTGCAAAAGCAAATTCCAAGCTCATTAGTGTGGCATTCACCAAAATTTGGCCCATATTTCTTAAAGACTCAAATTCTGGCGTCATCTTGCATGCAGATGGATGTGGCATCAAGGAGAGCACCGATAGTGTTTCACACACTGTCCTCCGGATCTCGGCTCCTGCTATTGCTGTTCTAGAAGGATCCCAACTGAATGCACAGACACACGCGTGCACACACTCTCCCACAGCTCAGCTGACACCAAACCTCCTCCTCTGAAAGCATACTGAACACGGAGTCGATCAGAGTGGAATCTGTGTGAAGGACAACACTATTTTTCTATTCAGGTACAGTACTTGACTCTACTTAGAAAATAGTAGATCTAATAACATAATCATCAAACTACAACTATTGATTCTCAATAAATTTGAAAAAACAATGGCTCTCACCTCAAGCTGGTTGAAGCAGAAAACCTGGCATTTCACACTACTTAGCTGAGAAGAAAATGTAGTAGTCTGGCTGCCAACATGATAACAAAGCATTTTGGCTGAAAATCTTTAAGTAACACAAAAGTTGTAGAACAGTGTACACTTCACTGCGTTTAATTGGATCAATTAATCCTGGCCGTTTGACCCGTGATCTGCATACACTCTTCACTCGGGCTAGAAGAGGCTTTCTTCTTACAGAGACACAATTTTGTGGCCGTCCCATCAGCAGAGTTCTCTTCTGTAAGGTGGGCCGTGCACTGCACATACACTTGGAGCCAATCAAAAATGTACCCCATGCAGTATTCATTAACTGTAATGCATTATGTGTGTGCCGATATATCATTATGATATTAGGCTTTGGTGTGGATACATTTAGCTATGGTTGCTGAATCTAATCAGCAAGATGAGAGGTTTTGAATAACATTACTCGAAGTTCTTTAAACAGAAGCAGTTCAGAATGGAGCCTTTTCTGTATTAAATACTATAGGCGATGCTTTATGTTTTCTGGAAAATGGAAATTATTATAATCAGAAGCACTTTTGCTAAAACATTACCATTTGGAATAGCCGTATTACTTCCCAGAATGCTTTAGTACCCTGGCTAAGGGACTCTGGGTAAACAACAATCACTAAGTTAGACTCATGCTGTTTCCAGAACGCAGTGTAAAAGACTTGGACTTCAACAGCCAAATTTTGGGATCCATTGTCTTCTTAAAATCAGTATTGACAAAAATCTGTGTGATACACTGGCACTTTCCAGAGCTACATTATATTTGTCCTAAATTAAATGACTGACCACAGTCAACAGTGTACAAAAAGTATAAAGGTATATGCGAGCTCCTTCCTTCTCCCCCACCTCTCTGCCCAATTCCTTTTTATTTCCTTTTCAGTATCTTTCGGGGTAGCTCAGGCTGGCTGAGCTCATCTCTCAGAATCTACAGTCATGAGTCACTATGTCCAACTGATTTAATTCTTCAAAACAATTTGTGCTGTTAAGTCCATTTGAAGGAAGAGGACCAATGCATCCCTCTACATCTCACATCCAGTCACCCTTTGCACTTACCTGCTCAGGAGCTGCTTCATCGGGATGAAAAGATACGCTCAGCATTGCGTCAGTTATGAAATGGACTTAACTAGTCCCTTGTGAAAGCTGACAATTCACCACTGACTGCAGTGTTACAGGAAGTACTAGTCACACCCAATACCTAGGAACCCAGTTTCCTAAAGACAGTCAAGAATAAAACACTAGTTGATAGAATGTGGGAGTAACTCAAAGCAGCAACTGTCCAGAGGACACTTTCGCCTGTAACAGCACTGTTCTGAACATACTGTGGCCATAGCTGAAATCGCTTTCCCCTCCCCGTTAGAGCCTTGTGAACTGTAACTGTAAACCTGACTGCAATTGTAAAGTCATCCTGGAGTCAACTGAACTAACGATGCATATTCTACAAAAGTAAGTGCTTTTAACTAGCTGGTACATTTCTAATCCTCAGCCAAGAGCTCATGACCAGTATTTTCATTTTATGTTTAAACTATTAGTCTGTGGCAGCTGCTGTGAATTCAACACAGGCAACACCATTATATAATTCAATCTGTCCTATGATACTTGAGACAAAGGTGGAACACGTGTTTTACAGGGGGAAAATAACATTGGAGAATTCGGCTTACTTTTTTAATAGCAGTTTTATAGAAATTCTCATATGCCATTCAGTTCATTCATTTAAAGTGAGTAATTCAGCCCCAAGGCTGCACTCTCACAGTTAATTCTGGAAATTCTCATCACCTTTAAAGCAGTCCAGGACCTCTAGCCACTGCCTGCTAACACTTAGTAATTACTCTGTCCCTCTTCCAAGCCCTGGACAGCCAGTAATCTAGTTTACTGGTTTGCCTGTCTGAAAAAAATATAAAAATTTAACATAATCATGTATAAGCGACATTTTGTAACTAGCTTCATCTTGTGTTTCCAAGATTTATCCACATAGTATGTAACGTTAAACATACATAGTATGTAACGTTAAACATAAAAGTATGGTCCAATTAAAGCAACTAAAATTGTTGGGATTGGATTTTATAATTCAGATTTAACAAGTCATGTATGACACAAACATATACCTAAACACAGCACATAACAAACAATGCTGACATAACCTGATGTCTTTGACAATTAAAATAAAATATAGCATATAAGCATGATTCACAAACACATTTTATTTATCTTAAAGAATAATGTTAAGAATTATTTTTTCTCCTCCTGGAAACCTGTTTCATATTTCAGATTCTCTTGAAATGTCATCTCCTCTGTGAAACCTTGTTTGAATCTTCCCAACTCCCACCACCCTAGACACTGCTGCGCTTCTCTCATACAGTGGGATCTCTGTTAGCTCCTGCTATGATGTACTATTGCCATGGAAGCTTTCATACCATGCAGGAAGCTCCTTGACATCAAGGGCAGTGCCGTATATATTTTTAATATTTAGTAATGCAGAAGACAAACATTGTAGGTTAATCCCTCCCCCCCACATACACATTGGGGATTTATCTGTAAAACCAACTTTTCCTCTGAAAACCAGGATTCAATAAAGCTAGGGCAGAGTTTCACCGGTCTAAGCACAGGATTATGAGTATATACATTAACATAGCTCAGAGCAAATCTGGCCAACTGTAGCATTAATCATAATGACCAAGGTCTACCATCTGTAAAACACCTATATAAACTATGACCTTTTTACTTCATCCCTGTATTCAACTTCCTGATCACATAGTTCCTTTAACCCTGCAAGTCAAACTCATTAGATATGTTCTGATGCTTTGATGACTTGTATAAAAAATTGTGTGGTTTTGCGGTTTCAGAGTAATTTCATTTTTCAACATATTTTTATAAGCAACATGCTAAGGTGTTGGGCTAGGGCAATGATCAATACATATAGCTTTTGCTTTACGTGAACTTAAATGTCCAAGAGAGATAAATGGGAAGAACAAAATAACTTGAATGCTGTAACAGTCAAGGTCCTGTGGAGTCAACAGAAGATTCATAATAGCAATGTTAGGCAATCTAAGAGCAGAAAGATAAAGTCTTGAACAGGACAAGATAGGGAGACCACACAAGGAGGAAGTAGACGAATGTGGTAATAATCGAACTAGAGGTAACGGAGGTCTGAACTAGGGTAGCTGCGGTTGAAAATTAAAAGAAACACATGCATTTAAGAGGCATGTAAGAAATAAGATCTGAAAACTCAGTGCCTCTTTCAGTGAGAAATGTGTGAGATACGAGGTGTTAGGAATGAAAGACAAGCATCAGGCTTGGGAAAACGATGAGCAGGGCCAGTCACTGAGACAGGATGAGGGTGAAGGAAGAGGTCTTGGGTTGTGTTAGTTAGGTTTCTGTTGCTTTGATGAAACCATGACCAAAAACCAAGTTGGGGAGGAAAAGGTTTACTTGGCTTGTATTTCCTTATCACTGTTTATCATCGAAGGAAGTCAGGACAGGAACTCAAGCAGCAGGAACCTGGAGCAGGAGCTGATGTGAAGGCCATGGAGGGGTGCTGCTTACTGGCTTGCTCATCATGGCTTGCTCAGCCTGCTTTCTTATAGCACCCAGGACCTTCAGCCCAGGGATGTCACCACCCACAATGGGCTGGGCCCCCCTCCACCAATAAGAAAATGCCCTACAGGCCTGCTACAGCTGAATCTTATGGATGCATTTTCTTAATTGAGGTTCCTTCCTCTCTGAAGACTTTAGCTTGTGTCAAGTTGACATAAAACCATTACAGGAATGAAACAGAGTAGGAACTATGAGTTCAGTTTAATACATATTGATTTGGAAGTATCTTTGGATAATCAAGTAGAAAAAAACCCCAGCAAGCTATTAAATATATGAACTTATTAAGGTTAGAGACTTGGGGTGTAGATAAACTTCAAGGCCTAAGGACAGGGAGCAGTTAAGAATTCTAGCTAAAGGACTACAGGGTATTTCCCAAGGATAATACTTGGAGAAAATCAAGAATAAATACTGAAGGCACACCAACCATGAAGGGAAGGCCTCGAGGGGTGGACAGAAACCAGAAAAGTACTATCACGGCTCCTGGAGAGTTACAAGAGCTATGATTAGAACAGCAACAGCTCCCAGTAATCCAACTGAGACAAGGAGTGGTACGTCTGTATTCTAGAGTCAACAAGGGGATGTGACTGACAGCAAGAGTGTCTGGTAGCAGGTAGAGAGGAGCCAAGCCCAGTGTTCCCAGAGGCCAATATGGAGCAAGGTCGTTCAGTGACCAGGAGCTGGTCCGCTATAACCCAGGTGCCGCGACAGAAAGACTATTAGTTTTCTAAAAATGAAGGCTTCCTGGGACACAGCCACACTGTCCATGGCTGCTTCTTTATTACAGTCACGGGACTGGGCATTCGGCAAGTCTGACCTATTTATGATCTGGCTTTTAATGTAAGTTTGCTAATCACTTTTGCCACAGATGTCTTAAATTATTAGTTCTACTTACCAAGTGACCTAACAAGCACTCGCCTTCCTTACTGCATTCAGGCTGCCTGTTAAAAGGACATGTTGCTTTTATGTCAACGAGTAAGTGAAATCTGAATGAACAGTGTAATTGCTCACTGCAAAGTTGAAATGTCAGGCTTTCACTGTCATCCGACACATCTCTGGTTTATAGGAAAGGCTGACGACAGTTTCAGAGGCTTGGGACAAACAGAATCCACCACCCAGCAGCTCATATTTATATGAATTTCACAAATGTCAGTAATGACTCATAGAAACTTCATGAATGAATGCAATTTTAATGTTGACATGTTAAAAAAGTGTGTTCCATGGCCAGGCGTTGGTGGCGCACGCCTTTAATCCCAGCACTCGGGAGGCAGAGGCAGGCGGATCTCTGTGAGTTTGAGGCCAGCCTGGGCTACCAAGTGAGTTCCAGGAAAGGCGCAAAGCTACACAGAGAAACCCTGTCTCGAAAAACCAAAAAAAAAAAAAAAAAAAAAAAAAGAAAGAAAGTGTGTTCCCAAGGTTTTTTTTCCCTCTTTTTAACAGCTTATTAGTAATAGGGCTTTGGAGCTTTTTTCAAACCACTAGTGGTTTGATCCAAGTATTTTATTTCATGTATTCACATGATGTCAACAGAAATGTATCTGAGAATGAGTTTAGGAACTTCAGTTTCTCTAAAGAAGGAAGAAGCCAGAGGTGGCTGGGAAACATTCCGGCCGGCTGTTCTCCTGCTTATTCCATGTGGCCTTGCTGGAATGACTCATGGCGTAACAAAGCCTTACATTTGGTTTAATGCTTTGTATCTGTTACTGATTAGAGAGGCTAAGTGCCTTTTGAGTTCAGTCATTAATATTAATGAATTTCGTGACCCAGGCCAACTTAGTAAAACAAACTTTAAACTACCCTGCTAAGAAGTTCTCAATAATTTGGAACTCAAAATTGCCTGTTAGAGCGCTGGAAAATAAACAAAGGCATTTCCTACCTGGATGTGGGAAAATGACAAAATGGTGAGAGCATTTATCCAACACATTGCTTTGTGAATGTGGGTCACATATGGCTGCTTCGCCATCATAGGCTAATGGAAGAGGAAATTAACACAGACTAGTCCCCCAAAGGTTTAGGACAATGTAAATATAAGTTAATTCTGGCTGCAGCGTGCCTCAGTTGGTAAAGTGTTTGCTAAGCCATGTACAGCCTGGGATTGAAAGCTTAGAACAGGGGGAACAATGAAGAAGATAAATCAGCACTCCTCACCTCCCCCCCAAAATCTAGGAAAAAACCTGTTCAGTTCCAAAGTAGTAAGAAGTGATTTTTACTTGTAAATTAGCTCAGAGTTAATAAATATAAAACTGTAAGATTTCTGGGATATATTCTAATAGTTGTGAAAAAATATGTGCGCCATGTAGTTGGAGGAAAAGTTAAAAGTTTTGTAAAAAACAGAATGCTAAAAACAGGTGTTGGAGGGCATTTCATAAATATGATCAGGATATCAGGATTACTTTGTCCCGGCTGACCTGGAACTTACAGAGATCCTCCTGCCTCTGTCTCCTGAGTGTTGGTATTAAAGGTATGCACCACTATACCTTGCCAAAATTGCTTTTTTTAATAGTATTATTTTTAGAGGGGAAAAAGGCCAACATGCAGAATACTCTACTCTAAGCAAGTGTAGAGAGTTAGTCTCTTTTCTCATGCAAGGTTATTTCAGGTTAAAATCACAACTAGCTATTTTTTAACTTCTCATGAGCACAGATCAGCAAAAAAGTGAAGATTTATTAGTGCTTTAAAAATATTCATAAATAAATGTCCGAAATGGACTGTGTCTATAAAATTCATTTCAGTGGGGACTGAATCCAGAAATTAAGCTATAGTATTTGTTAATATTCTGACTCGCCCCTTGGGGCCGCCCTGCATCCTGACGTAAAGAAAAACTCCTCCCCTTCCCCTCTCTCTTCTGTGCGCTCTCTCTCTCTCTCTCTCTCTCTCTCTCTCTCTCTCTCTCTCCACTCCCACGAGGTGTGCACCCCTGGACCCCCTTCCCCCCCTCTTCTCTCCCTCTTCCCTATCTTTTCTTTGTCTCTTTACCATAATCAACCATTTCCGTGTGGATGCAGCATTTGGGGTGTGAATGTTCACCTGCCGTCCCGCTGCCGTGCCCGCACCGTGTGGATTGCCAGCCAGCCCGTTGCTGTATCTGCCCAGCATGCCAGCATGTTCCCCTGTACATGTGGGATACCCTCGGGGTCCCCCGTGCATAATTCATAACAGTATTGATATTAACGGCATCTTAAAACCCTTTTCAACACAAGAAAACAAGATGAAATGTCAACTGCCCTTTACTCAGGCTTTAACAGACTTAAGGATATAACTTTTTCATAGTGGGCTGTATGACTGCATGTCATTTTTTTTCAGATATAAACTTACCTCAAAAATTAGACAATAATCTCTCAGATAACAAGAGTCAACCATATTTTACATTTAGATGACATAGTTTTTAGGGAGCTTACAATATTCTGCAAGATCTACCAGAAATGATCTCTCTCTCTCTCTCTCTCCATCAAACTCCAGCCCCGAGACATATAAAGGAAGGTAAGTGACAAGTTAGCCACAGGACACCATGTGCAAGCCTGTCTTTAAAGGAGGCGACAGTGCTGTCTCCATATAAAATACACAGAGCTCAGCATGGCACACACTTCTATTCTAAAATTAAGCTTGGTCTTGTCCTTTCTCTGGTTTGGAATGAACAGTTTCTTGGACTCTGATAAGTGAGGTGAGAGAAGAGTTGGAAAAAGGAAAATCTTTGCACGCTGAGTGCTATTTTGCAGGTCACGATAATGTCAGGTGCTGTGAAATAAAACACCAGATTACAGACCTTACCAGATGAACTTAAGCAGTCATTTTGGTAATTACTAAAGAGAACGACCTAGTATATCACATAGAACCACTGCTCCATACAGATATTCAAAATTTGACCTCAAGTATATTAGGGTGAATTTGTAGAAGAAAATCCTTTTTTGCTCTCCAAGCAGCTCATCTCGTACTTCACCAGAAGTCCTCTCAGGAGAACACGTATCTGTGCAGGGAGGCCTGGGTGGGCCTCACACAGCAAGAGCACACTGGAGTCAGGCACGATTTTGTCTTGAATTAGGTTCACATTGTGGATAAAGCCCAGTTCTCTCTAATTCTTCCCAGGTAGTGTGATGTCCTCTAATTCAAATATATATATATATTTCCAAGACAGGGTTTCTCTGTGTAGCTTTGGAGACTGTCCTCGAACACGCTTTGTAGACCAGGCTGGCCTGGAACTCACAGAGATCCACCTGCCTCTGCCTCCCGAGTGCTGGGTGTATACAGTATTCTGCCTGCATGTATGCCTGCAGGCCAGAAGAGGGCGCCAGATCTCATTACAGATGGTTGTGAGCCACCATGTGGCAGCTGGGAATTGAACTCAGGACCTCTGGAAGAACAGCCAGTGCTCTTAACGGCTGAGCCATCTCTCCAGTCTCAAATATAACTTAATGTTTAATTAATGTTAACTAAGAAAAGTTTTTGGAACAAAATATGAACTAATCATTTTCTAAAATACTTATGTGTGTATATAAGCAAAAATTTGTTTATATATTACTGACATATTAAGAGAGTCTAAGCAACCACAAAATTTTTGTTGTTGTTGTTGTTTTTCAAGTCAGCATTTCCTCTTGTGCCCAGGCTGTTCTGGAACTCACTCTGTAGACCAGGCCTTGAACTCACTGAGATCCACCTGCCTCTACCTTCCAAACTTGTGCTACCACCACCCAGCTTCACAGCGAGTATTTTTTTTTTGAAACAGGGTTTCCCACAGAAAATTTTAATCATGACAATATCAAACCAACAGCAAACATGTTTTAAATAATTTAAAAAATATATTTAGTTATGAGAACATCAAACCTACTTCAAACTTTCCCCTTTCGACATTAACTGTTTCTGCTGATGACTAAAGTTAATTTCCAGAGCACTGTTTTCAAATATTTCACTGTTTAAAATGGAGAAATGGTCTCTAATAATACTTATTTACATTAGCCATTTTAAATGTAAGGCTGAAAAAAATGAGAGAAGAGCTGCCAGCCATTGTGCAACTGGGTCCAGCCTGGAGCATAAATTGTTAGAGAGAGGACTAACAAGGTCATAAAATTCTTTATTTTGTTGCTAAAACACAAAGAATAAAAAGCTTATTTTAGAATAAAGCATTTGGGAATTCAAAGACTTGCCAGACACCACTTAGACAACAACCTAATTTATAGTGGGTACATTTATACATTTTATAATAATTAATGTACTTGAAAAAACCTGGTGCTACAAGATCGACAGCAAGACAGAGATATTCACTTTCTCATTCCCTCCTAAGACAGTAATAGATGTTTGAGCAAGGACAGTTGAGCAACTACAAGAAATAAAGTATATCCCAACTGTAAAGAAAGAAGAATCAAATAAGCCATGTTTGTAAGTGGCACAATTCTCTAACAGAAGAAACGAAATATTTCATGACCAAATTGTTAGAACTTATAAAGGAATGCAGTACAGCTGCAGAATACAAAATCAGGCTACAGAAAGCTACAGCATTTTCATACACCAATAATGAAGCTGCTAAGAAGAAATTAAGAAAGCAAAACAGTTAACATATTTAGAAAAAAAGAACAGAGAAAGTGAAAGATATCTACAAAAAATTATAAAACACTAATGAATAAAGTGATAGAGGATGCACACAGAAATGGGAAGATATTGTATGCTCATGGGTCCGAACAGTCAACACTATCTAACACAATCCATACAGCCAATGTAATTCCTTTCCAATTACAAACAGCTTTCTAAGTAAAAAGAGGGGAGATTCCTAGAATCATATGGTACCAAAAGAGACCAGAATAGTTAAAGCAATGGTGAAGAGAGGGAAAGAAAACACTTTAGGGTGGGATGGTGGGTTTTATGACCTAATTTTAAAACAGCATATCACCAGTACGAAAGAGAAGCAAAGGCCAGCGCAAAAGAGAACTCAGAAATTAACTCATGTTCACACAGCCATTAATTTTTGACAAAAGACCCCAAAAATGTACTATTAGGAAGTTTTATCAATAAATGCTGCTGGCCGTGTTGGATATCCAGAAATATGAAAGCAGATTCCGTTCTCTCAGAAAACACAAAAAACATCTCAAAACGTTACACGTGAAATTACCGAACAAAATATAGTTGCAACTTTCCCAGATTTTAGCAATGTTTATTAGATGGGAGCCTAGAGGCACAAAAGGAAGAAGAGATGAATAGAACTGTATCAAATTACAAAGATTTTACACAGCAAAGAAAAGAATCAATACAGAGACAACTTATACAACAGGAGAAAATATTTGCAAACCATTCATCCAACAAGGGATTGATATTCAAAAATATACATGGGACTAAAAAACCCGAAGACAACAAAACAAACAATCCGATTAAAGAGTGAGCTAAGGGAAGGAACGGATACTTTAAAGAAGGCAGACGAGCTGCTAACAAATACTGGAAAAGTGCTCGGCCTCACCACCACGAAAGAACTCCACATAAAAGCACAATGGGATAGCCTTTCATCACAATTAGAGTGGTTATTATATCTGCATACATATTTTATACACACATCTATACATTTTACACACATATGTATACTTATATATGAAAATAAAACCATGAAAGACAGTGAGTGCATGGAGAACGGGGGGGGGGGGGGAGGCAAGGAAGGAGAGCTGCGGGACAGCAGGATTCCTGCTGCTTCTTTAGTGCAATGGGGTAACTCCCGGATACATTAATTTATGGGGTACTTCAAAAGTGACTTAAAGAGTACAAAATTAGCAACAAATAAAGATGACTAATGGTTGAGTAGTCAGAAATTCTTATTATCCAGATCTGATTATTATGCATTGTACACATGCTCTAAATTACCATGACATATAACCCATAGGGATGTTCAAATACTATGCTTCAAAAAAAATATCTTGGCCCTAAATCCAATCTTTAATTCTTAAAAAAATACTGTATGTTAACTGCTAGTGATAAAAAATTAGCTGTTACCAATGTCCTCTTATAGTACTGGGAATTAAGAAATTAAAGAATTATGAATAAAATAAAGATACACATATCTTCTCTAAATTCTCTTAGGTCTAACCCTGAGTATTCTTTCAATTTAATTTAGAAGTGCAGCATAAATTTGTCTACAATATGTATTCGATTTCCACTTTGGTAAAACTATATTAACTGATACTGGGGCAGTTTGCAAGGGATGTGGAAAAATTTTAACATCATGGGCAACTTTGAGTCTACTAAAAGTAAAAACAGCTGGGCCCAAACAGAGAGAGATGAATGGAACTATTGGTCAGGATAACACAGCATCTAGAGATTTAAAGTACGGGCTCTTGGGTCCAAATGCTTGTGTGCGAGTTCTCATTCCATCATTTGCTAGCTGCTTGGCCTTACACAAAGTCATTAATGTTTTTTTCATAATAGTAAATGTTATAAATTAAGTACTCAAGAACTCATAGTTGGTATAACTAGAAAAACTAGAGGAAGCAGAGTAATTACAAAGTCCAGATGCTGAGAACAGTGGGTCAGCAGCACCAGAGGCCGAAGGTAGTCATGTAGAGCAGATCTCCCACGTCCACAGCATGCTGAGATTGGTGACTACTTTTTCTCAGTGGTAGAGTGCACAGCATCTTCCAGGACTATGAGAACCAGCCAGTGGGGATGAAGCTTTCAGATCAACATCCATTTGACTTTTCCATGTTCACAACTCAAGTGAGTGGTGTCTGACCATCAAGTTCTGGAAGGTAACCAAGATCAATATCTGGAAGTCTGTAGGAACCCACTGGCCAGCAGCTCAAGAGGAGGTAACATGTTCCTGGTACTAGAGCTTTTTTATTTGGTAGCTTGAAGTATATAGTTGGGGTACTGTCCCCAA
>CABHPR010110029.1:3844-16142 GCA_902168415.1 Peromyscus melanophrys
CACACACACACACACACACACACACACACACACACACACACACACACGTATATGGATAGAATGGTTTGGAAGGACCTGAGTCCTTAAACCTAGTGATTTTTCACAGATAAGGCTTCATTCCCTTCCTGGAATGTCTTATTTCACCTCTATGAGACAGTATCCTGTTCGCAGGAAAGATGATATCCTAAAAAGCTAATGAAGCTGGGCATGGTTGCTTTACCACCAGCACTCAAGCTGGGTGTGGTGCACACCTTTAAGCCCAGAACTCCGGAGGCAGAGGCAGATGGATCTCTGTGAGTCTGGGGCTAGCCTGGTCTATAGTGTGAACTCCAGGATAGCAAGGGCTGTTACATTGAGAAACCCTGTCTTGGAAAAACAAAACTGAACCAAAATAAAATAAAATAGAAAGAAAAGAAGGACTCTACAGGAAACATGGCCTCAACTTAGGATCCGATCCGAGTACTGCAGCGAGTCCCAGCCAATCCAGAATAGCCCCGACAGAAGCCACATCTGTACCCCATAAACCAGCGATCCACGTACCAGTTTTTCCGGTCCCAGTGCAGGTGAATCTGTCTCTAAGCAGATAGAGCTTAAAGGCAGCTGTTTCACAAGCTTCTGCTTCTTAGAGAAAAGAGAGTTAGCTTTAAACAGGTGGGAATGGAACAGCATTAACTTACCGCGGACGAGTCTTAGCTTGCAGGACCCTTAACACCCGTCTTTACCACTAAATCACCGCGCTATCTGGACAGCTACCATGCTCTCACCAGCCTTCTTCGAATGGCCACTTTAAAATAGGAACAGCAGCCGGGCGGTGGTGGCACACGCCTTGAATCCCAGCATGGGGGTGAGGGGTGGGGTAGGGATGCACAGGCAGGTGGGTCTATGCGAGGTGGAGGTGGCCAGCCTGGTCTACAGATTGAGTTTCAGGACAGCCAGGGCTACACAGAGAAACCTTGTCTCAAAAAACAAAAAACAAAAAACAAAACAAAACAAAAAAATCTTTCCTGCTTTGCAGTCAGGCTCTCATTTTTATCGTTGAATTGTAACAGCACTTAGATATACTGGATACTACGCCCTCACTGGACACAGGATTTGAGCGTATTTTTTTCTTTCTGTGGGTTGTCCTTTCACTTTATTGATAGTATGTTTTGAAATATAGTAGTCTTCTTTTCTTTTTCTGTGGAAATTTACTATTTTGATGATGCCAATTTCACCATTTTCCTTTGCTCACTCCTGGTTTCAGTTTCATCTCCAGGACACCATTGCTAATCCAGGGTCAAAACAAGAGCCACTCCTTTTCTGAGAGTTTAAAAACACTGGCTCTTGCTGGGCGGTGGTGGCGCACGCCTTGAATCCCAGCCCTTGGGAGGCAGAGGCAGGCGGATCTCTGTGAGTTCGAGGCCAGCCTGGGCTACAGAACAAGTTCCAGGACAGCCAGGACTGTTACACAGTGAAACTCTGTTTTGAAAAACAATAAAAACAACAACAACAAATAATATTGGCTCTTACATTTAGGCCTTGATGCATTCTTTTTTAAAGATGATTTTATTTGTATGTACTCTGTGTGTGTGTGTGTGGGGAGAGAGAGAGAGAGAGAGAGAGAGAGAGAGAGAGAGAGAGAGAGAGAGAGAGAGAGAGAGAGAGAGACAGTGTTTGTGCATGTGTACACAGAAGAGGGTGTCCGTTCATCTGAAGCTGGAGTCACAGCTGGTTTTGACCACCGACATGGGTGCTGGGGACAGAATTCAAGTCCTCTGACTCTTTTTGTTGTTGTGCTGTTTTTTTGTTTTTTGTTTTTGCGACAGGGTCTCACTATGTAGCCCTGACTGGCCTTGAACTCACTACGTAGACCAAGCTGGCCTCGAACTCTGAGATCCGCCTGCCTCTACGTCATCAGTGCTGGGATTAAAGGTGTGCACCATGTCCAACATCAGAGTGGCACTACTAACTACAGAGCCGTCTCCCCAGCCCCTCTAGGGTCCTTTTGTCTTATTTTGTTTCTCTGTTTGGGTAGAGACTTAATTAACTTTTGAAATGTAACCATAAGCACCACAAGTTCGTCACAAAGCTTAGGTTTTAAATTGCGTCACACACAGTGTGCAGGAAGTCTTAATGAGAGGCTTTACCTGTCCACTTCTCACGATGGACGGTGGGATTGAGAAGTAGTAACCCGCCCTTACTCCTTCCATAGCTACCGACGGCCGACCATCGAATGCATGCAGCAGGACCTGTTCAGCACCTCTCAAATGAAAACGAAGTCACAGTTCCATTTTGTCCCATAACAAAGGGTTTCCCCATTAGTCAACTAAACAGATCTGAATTTTAAGTAAATATTTATCAGCATGATATGAAGATCAGATTCCATAACTTCCAAAGTTTCAATAAACATACAGTGTTGGGGGGGAATAGGTTTTTGATCTTCAGAATAAAATAGTTAACATTGGAATGCAGCTTTTAAAATGGTCATCTGAACTGTCTCTACCACTAGATCGTTTCTATACATCCACGAGCTTTGAATCACTGCTCCTAATAGGAGGGTTCGAGGTAAACTGAGTCTCCTGACAGAAAGGCTAGTAGAAAAAAAAATGGACTCACAGGCCTCGCCTCATAAAACCAATCCCACTCTTTTTGTACGTGTGTGTGTGTGTGTGTGTGTGTGTGTGTGTGTGGTGCCCAGGACCGAACCCAGACTCTTACTCATACCAGGCAATCCCTCTAGCAATAAGGTACATTCTTCCACACCAACCCCAGCTCTTAAAGGATAGTCGTTCAGCCTGCATCAAAATCATGTGTTCAGTGACGGAGCAGGGCTCAGTACTGATAACTGACAAATTCATCAGTGACCACACCTCTAACTGTAGGTAGTTCCATTATTTCAGCATCTGTTTTTCAATTACTGTGAATCTTCACTATGATCATACACTTTTTGTAAAATTTATTTAGTAGGTCACAATCAACCAATGTGCGTTTTTTATACACACAACTGTAAACTAAAAACACACCTGTACACATACATGTACAGGATTTTTTATGCAAATAGGAGTCTAAAAGTAAGGTGAATGGCATTTTAAACTCTGGAAAAGAATGCTGTGTTATATTCGCGTCAGGAAAGTCCAGAGCAGGTGACTGCTCTTTCAGTCAAGTGATGGCCACAATCTACCTAATACTGTTTTGTTATTTACTTATTCTTCATATATATTTATTGTATATATGTGCTTGTACAAGCACCCATGTGCCATGGCAGAAGTCAGAGGACAACTCCCTAGAGACTTGTTTCTCTCTTGCTACCTGATGGGATCTGAGAACTGAAGTCTGGTCAACAGGCTTGTGTACAAGCCCCTCTATTATCTGGCCCAAAAGCAACAGACTGAAAACATGCAGGAAAACACAGTGAGCAACGAGACTGTCCTTCTGGCCTTATTCTCTTTCTTATTAGAGCCAGGGGCTGGAGAGATGGCTATGTGGTCAAGAGCACTTGATGCTCTTGCAGAGGACCCAGGTTCAGTTCCCAAAACCCACATGGCACAACTATCCATAACTCTAGTTCCAGGGGACCTGATGCCCTCTTCAGGCCTCTGAGGAGACCTGGCGCACATACAGTGAACATACATATATGCAGGCAAAACACTCATACACATAAAATAAAAACAAATAAATCTAAAAGAAAAATCTAAAGAAAAATAGAAATTGGAGCTTCAAGTTCTCATTTGCTCTAGTGGATCCTGATAAACACATAACTGCACAAAAACAATCTTGTAAATATTAGCCTGGCATACAGACTCATTCTAGTGGGTCTCTATCTTTCCTTTTGCTGCATTCCTTTCTCTTTAAGGAATCAAATGGAACACACTTGCCCCTTCAACCCTCAGCTGGAATTGTGAAGCTTGTATATTAGGAATGTAAGTACCTTGTTCACGTAAGAGGTTGATGGTGGGTCTTCCTGCTGAGCGCGAGTGTACATTTCTGTTTAACAACAACAGAATCCTTTGAAGTCTTTTAGGAAAAGACTGTTTTTGTTGTTTTAAAATAATTCAGGAGGCTGGAGAGACGGCTCAGCTATTCTTGAAAAGGACAAGGTTTGGTTCCTAGCACCCACATGGCAGCAGCTGGTTAATAGCTCTAACTCCAGTCCCGGGGGATCCAATGTCCTTTTCTGGCCTCCACAGGCACTGCAGACACATGGTCCACAGACATACACGCAGGCAAACACCCAGACACATAAAGAATGAATTAAAAAAAAATAACTCAGAGGAAAAGGGATACAGCACTCATTTCAAGAGGACCAGCTGTTACAGAATTTGCTCTGTAGTTCTGAGCAGAAAGATAGTTCACCTACAAAGGCACATTTAGTCTTTTGGCCAATTGGACCTGTCTGATCAGGACCTGTCTTTGTTCTTCCTTCTCTTCATCAGTGCCTGCAAATCTGGGGGAGAAGTCTAGTCCCACCTGTAACAGAAAGACAAAAGATCATGGCCTCTCCACGCGTGATGAGCCCAAAGAGACATGAGTCAGCACACAGACTGCGCATACCACTACACCGCAGCCACAGGAAAATATTAGCCAAAGTAGATACAAGTAACTTTAATAGTCTATTGGATACACCCCAACTTCTAAGTTGTTTTGTTTTCCTCTTGTGGGGTACTCCAACTCTAAAGCTCATCGTGTATGTCACACATCTCAGTTTGGCACAGTGACAATGCAAGTGTTCAGAAGTCACACATGGTCACTGCACTGGGCAGCACAGATTACAGGTGACCATTCTCATTGATGCTACTGGAGCATGTAGTCTATGACCTCTATTCAGAATGCGTTTTCTTAGCTTTTATATTTAGTAGGAAGTAGAATTTTTTAAATAAAATTTAATAGAATTTTTAATAGAATTTAATTAAAATTCTTTACCATTATTAATAATTTAAGTAACATGGTCTTTAATCACAAACTCAAGATTAAAGTATGCCTTTATGTTACTTATAAAGGTTGTTTGTTTGTTTGCTTTTTGAGACAAGGTTTCTGTATAAACACCCCTGCAGTTGTGGAACTTGCTCTGTGGATCAAGCTAGCCCCAAACTCACAGGATTCCCCTGTCTCTGCCTCCTAAGCGCTGGGATTGAAGAAATGGGCCGCCACCGCCCAGCACTGTTGATGTTGTTTCTGTTACATTTACTGGGTGGAGGGACACACAGGGATGCCACAGTGCACATGGTGAGGTCAGAGGACAACTTTCAGGAGTCAGTTCTCTCCTTCCACCATGTGGGTCCAGGTTCTCAAGCTTGGTGGCAGGTGCTTCCACCTGCTGAACCATTTCACTGGCCCTCCCTCTACAGACTGTTTTAGCTTCTCAGAGCAATGGCCACACTTAAGCAAAGTCTTTAGAAATATCACTACATCATCATCTCCCATTAACGTAAGTCTAGAGTAAGGCTTTCTATTGCTTCATTCCCAATAGTATCAAGTTATTAGCAGGCCAAACCGGGTGAAAAAACTATCCAAGTTGGTTATAATCACTAGTACTGATTACTACACATATCCCATGAAGATCTGGATTAGACATCACCTGATCAGCAAATGGGTTTACCTCTCCAATTGCCAACAACCGATCCTTGTAATTCTCAATAATAGGCAAAGCTACATCCAGATCCTACGAGGGAAAAAAAATGTATTAATGCTGAGAGAAGGAAGAATAGTTCCTTATTTTATAACTATTTATTTATTTATAACTATTATTTTATAATAGTTCCTATGCCATACTGGTACTTCACACAACTGAATCCATTTACCTAACCTACGACACAGGAATCATCGTCTCTATCAGTCAGCAACTCTAACTAGAGACATGAGTGGGAACATCCATCCACACATGTTCTGGTTACAGGCCCACCAAGATCCCACTTAAACTTGGCCCTCTGCTTAGGAGGTGTTTCCTCACAGATTTGGAGGAACCCAGAGTGGAAACTGTGATTTGAAGTTCCTGGAGTGAGGGAGACCTGCTCCCTCTTTTCCCCCAGGGTACCTTGAGGAGGGAGAAGTGAGAAATATGTGGATAGAAATATAGAGGAGAAAGACAGAAACACAGGATAGCTCAGGAGGTCCTGGGTCAAAACCCACCAGCCCCTTCTGTCTCTACTAAAGGGCTTTTACAGGAATGCCAAGAAGTAGAGAAAAAGACTTCCCCCAGCACAGCCAAGCAGACCATCCCAGACACCTGGTGACCATGCACGTGGTTAAGCCATCCCCTAATGCAGCTCTGCTGTGTAAAGCAAGTTCAGATCTAACGAGGAAACCTTTGTGGGCTCCCACAGGTCCCTCCTCTTAATTTTTTAAAGACCCCTTCAGGCCCCCATCAGATAGACTGAGGTCTGTCTTAGGTCATTCTCCCTGATTATTTCTTCCATTACCCATCATGGAGATATGCTTTCCATCAAGCATACTCTGTCACAGGCTGGAAGCTATCAAGAGAAAGCTGCCCATTACTGACTCTCAGCCTCTGACAGGAGGGAATACTGAGCTTAACTTAGCTTTGGCCCAGGTTCCTATTGAGCCATCTCCCAGTGTAAGGACCATTTTCCCTTGCTTTCTAAAGGGTTTTTAAATGACTTGTTAATAAACAGTAGTGTTTTAATTATCTCCTGTGAGGCAAGCTGTTTGTTTGCTTTTAGCTTTTTGAGAAGTAAATCTAAGCTTTCTAGCAGTGCTTAGGAAAGAAACTTCACTTTCAGCTAAAAAAAAAAAAAAAAAAAAAAAAAAAGGTTTTATAGGCAGTGCTGCCATTTTATCTGAAAAACTACATTTCCCATAATGCATTTCTTTATATTGGCCTGCTGTTATGAATGACATTATGGACTATGTTTGGCACAATTCCTCTCACTTCCGTTTCCCTTTACATGGCCAAAGTCAAGCTTCTGCCTTCAGCCCAGGAGGTTTGAGTCAACCTTTTTGCTTTTTCACCACGGGAGATTGGGAGATGTGGGGCAAACATGAGCTACAAAGATGGTGCTGAGAGAAAGTTAGCCCAAGTTGTTTACACTGAGATTAGATACAAATGATACTGAGAGGAAGTTAGTTCAAGTTGTTTATGCTGAGATAAGATACAAAGATCTGGAGATGATGTCAGCCCATAAATAGCTCATAAACAAGGATATGAGTATAGGGTGACCTTTAAAACAATTGGTTGGTTCCTTCCACTCCCTCCTAGGGTTCTGAGGTTTTTTGATATAAAAGAGGCTTACTGCCTAACAATAAACGAGTTCTTGCTTGACTTGACTCCACTCTGTGTCGGGTTGTCTTCCAGTAAGAGGAAGGCTGGGAAATGGCGAGCAGCACACTTACTTTTCCTCCATTCCAGGCCACCTCTTCAGAGGTGACCTAAGTTCCTGGTGGGGCAAGACACCACAGGGAGATGTCTATTCTCCCAGAGCTGGTATTGCTAGGTGTTTTTCCTTCCTGATACTGCCCAGAGCTGAATTATACTCGCCTGCTCATGCACGCATATTTGGGCAGGTCCTTTTGTGCCAAAAGCAAAATCCCCTCAGGGCTTGCTCTTCTGAGCTACTGGGTCAGTGAAAGAAAGTGAAACTTGAAACAAAGCTTTTTCACAGCCCTTTCTGAGAGACATTTTCCCTGATAGATCTTTGTCTTGTCCCCCACTTGTGTCCTCTCCAAACACAGAGTCCTTGAGGCAGCCAAGGCTTAGCTTTACTGCTTCCTCCTCTACAGTAACCCTTCCCCAATTCCCGCACCACCTCTGTTGGGGTTCCACCTTGGGGAATCTGTCCCTGCTTCGGCTTTCTGCCTGCACTTTCTCGATAGGCCCTTGCCTCAGGGAACTCTGGCTGCTGTTTTTTATTTTTTATTTTTTTTAGAGAGAGAGATTAAGTTTTTCCCAAGAAAGCTTTTAGTTTTTGGAGAGAAAGACTGCCAAGTTTTCCCCAAACTTCTGTTCTCTAAACTTTGGCTTCATGGCCAAGAGGAAACTAATTCTGATGCTACAGTGTTTCCAGACAGTGGCATCATCTGCAGAGTGAAAAGTTTTATTTTACCAGAATTTGCCTCAGGGAAAATTCTTTCCCTGCCGCTTGGGACCAAAAGCTTCCCACAGGAATCTCTGATTTTTCCCAGTTTTCATACATAGCCCCCATAGTTAGAAAATTAAGGACATAGTTCCTCTGTCTTGCTGCTTATCTTATTCTAAGTTTTACTAATGCTATATTTGTACATCTTACTTTTCTAAGTTTTTTTCTACACTATATTACTATACTCTACCTTCCTTATTTTTCATAGATAGAATTTTAAAAAAGAGAGAAAAAGAAAGAAACATAGATAGAGAAAAATATACGCTTCAGCCTTACTAGGGCATCTTCCAGCCCCTTTCACTCACGAAAATAGATTACCCCTGCTTTAATTTCCATAACCAGACATGTCCTAACTTCCCACAGGGCCCTCAAACCCTCCTTTTGCCAAGTCCCTGGACCCTGTTTCCAGTGCCATTTGAGGGAGACCTGCTCCCTCTTTTTCCCCTAGGGTACTCTTGAGGAGGGAGAAGTGAGAAGTATGTAGACAGAAGTATAGAGGAGAAAGACAGTTAGAAAACATAGGATAGCTCGGGAGGGCCTGGGTCAAAACCCACCAGCCCCTTCTGTCTCTACTAAAGGACTTTTAAAGGAATGCCAAGAGGTGGAGCAAAAGACCTCCCCCTAGCACAGCCAAGTGCAGACCATCCAGGACACCTGGTAACCACGCACATGGTCAAGCTATCCCTTAATGCAGCCCTGCTGTGTAAAGAAAGCTGAGATCTAACTAGAAAATCTTTGTGGGCTCCCACACTGGAGTGGGTGAGAAGACATGGGTGGTCATCATGCACATGGCTCTGTCTCCTCCTAAGTAGTGGTTTGTAAGTTTAAAATGGTGGTAGTCCCATATTCCCTTTGTTCCTTTTTCATTGATTTGTCTTTATAATCCTGCTTGGTCTATCTATAATAAGAGTTCAACAATATGAACAATGCATTTCATATATAATCTCGTCTGAGAACTACTGAAGTAGTGGTAGATTGTTAATTTCATTTAAGAGAATTTGATGGTGTCTTTCTAAGGCAAAGACAAAATTTAGAAATCACTTGTAAATAATTTTCAAAAGATTTGTTTATTGTTTGTGTGTGTGTGTGTGTGTGTGTGTGTGTGTGTGTGTGTGTGTGTGTGTTTGCGCACGCGCGCTCCTCAGTGAGTTACGTGTACCATGTGTGTGAGGTCAGAGGGCATTGGAACTTGATACCTCAGGTGGCTGTCACCCTGATGTGGGTGTTGGAAACCCAACCTGTGATTTCTGCAAAAGCAGTGTGTGCTCTTACTGCTAAGCCATCTCTCCAGTTCCTTGTGGGACACTTTAAAGCACTCTGTGGATTGTTTGCAGAATATAGAAACTGCAAAGCTCTTCTACTGGAGAAAACCAGAACAAGGAGAACCAAGGGAAGGAGGAAAGGAGATGCCAGAGGTAAAAGAGGTGTGTGCTTGTGGGGACAGGGAGGCAGAGGCAGAGGGGATGTAAACTAAGGCCCTAGAAGGCATCATAGCAGCTTGGTTAAAAGAATGCACACTGCCCTGAAGAGCTAGAAGTGTTGTACCCACAAATCCAATAAGCTGGTGACAACACTGTCGGACAAGGCCTCTTCCTTCGAGGACATCCACACTATCTGCCTCTGGGACCAGGGGCACTGGAGAGGAGGTAGGAATAGCTCATTAGAAAGTCTGGTTCAGGGGCTGGAGAGATGGCGCAGAGGTTAAGAGCACTGGCTGCTCTTCCAGAGGTCTTGAGTTCAATTCCCAACAACCACATGGTGGCTCACAACCATCTATAGTGGTATCTGATGCCCTCTTCTGGTATAAAGGTGCACATGCAGCTAGAGCACTCATTTATACATAAAATAAATAAATAAATCTTTAAAAAAAACTCAGAAAGAGGCTGAAGATAAGGATGAAGCTCAGATGCAGAGGCCTGCAGCTTCCAGAGTGTGTTCTAGTTAGGAGAAAAGCAAACAGTTCACAGGAGACCATTCAAACCCCTAACGAAAGAGCTAGAAGGTTTCTGGCAAGTCAGGTGATAAACACAGAGACTATGCCCTGATTCACATTACTTGTTGTCTTAGTTAGGGTTTCATATGCTGTGAAGAGACACCATGACCATGGCAACTCTTATAAAGGAAAACATTTAATTGGGGCTGGCTTATAGTTTCAGAGGTTCAGTCCATTCATTACCATCATGATGGGGAGCATGGCGGCATGCAGGCAAATGTGGTGTTAGAGCTGAGAGTCCTACATCTTGACTCAGAGGCAACAAGAAGTTGACTAGGGGCTGGAGAGATGGCTCAGAGGTTAAGAGCACTGGCAGCTCTTCCTGAGGTCCTGAGTTCAATTCCCAGCAACCACATGGTGGCTCACAACCATCTGTAATTTGATCTGGTGCCCTCTTCTGGTGTGTAGGCAGAATATTATATACATAATAAATAAATAAATCTTTAAAAAAAAAAGTTTAAAAAAAAAAAAAAAGAAGTTGACTAAAAGTCACACTGAGGGAAGCCTGAGCAAAAGAGACCTCAAAGCCCACCCCCACAGTAACACACTTCCTCCAACAAGGCCACACCTCCTAATAGTGCCACTCCCTTTGGGGGCCATTTTCTTTCATACCACTACACTTATTTAGTGCATACAAATGTATTTTATGTGTTTTTATTGTTTTAAACTATGTGTATATAGGTGCCCTCAGACTGGGTCGCCTGGGGGTGGAGTTACAGGTGGTTATAAGCTGCCCAGTGAGAGTGATGGGAATCAAACTTGAGCCCTCTGCAGAAGCCATGTGAATTCTTAACCACTGAGATGTCTCTCTGGCCCCTGGACTTTTATGTTTTAGCTGGGGATTGAACCTAGGACTTCATACATGGTAGGCAAGCACTCTTCCACTGAGCTAGAGCCCATCCCTCTTTGTGGTTTTTTTACTTTACGGTAGTCTCATCTTGAGACAAAGTCTCTCAGTGGGACCTGGGTCTCACTGGTTGACTTGCCAGTGAGCCCCAAGTTTCCCCCTGTCTCCACCTCCCCAGCACTGAGATGACAAGTGTGTACCATCACCATGGCTATTTTCCATGAGTTCTAGGGGTCAAACTCAGGTCCTCACACCTGTGCAGCAAGCACTCTACTGAGCCACCTCCCCAGCCCCTGATCACTTTCTTTTAGTGGACAAAGCAGTATGACATGGTTAAAAAACATGGAAAAAAAGAAATCCTAATTCCACTATATCATCATGTCATACAATCTCGACTTGATGGAAGGTGCTATTTCTTTGTTTGGGGGTTATTAACTTAGAACACAAATCAGAAGCTGGGTTTGTGGCACAGGCTGTAATTCTAACTATTTGGGAGGCTGAACCGGGAGGATTATGAGTTCAAGGCCAGCCTGGGCAATTCAGTGAGACCCTGTCTCAGAATAAAAAACATAGCCGAAGTTACAGCTCAGTGGTAGAATACTTGCTTAGCATGTCTGAGGCCCTAGATCTCACCCCCAGCTTTCCCACCCCACATCACAAAGAATATAAACTATGGGGGTGATCACTGAGTCAACAGTTATAATTTTTATGGCTCTCATTTACATGACTTTTACCTTTAATGTCACACTTCTTGGTTTTTCTGGTGAAAGTTCTTGAACTGGGTGAACTCCCAGACATGGCAGGATGAATCCAGAATACCTAAAAATGTAGACCAAGTTAAGAAAGCCACAGTAGGCCAGGAGATCACAGTGACTCCCTAAAGAACAGAAAGGGAACACTCTGCTTCGGGGGCTATGTTAACGTGTCTTTTCCTCCTTGATCTTTTTATTTTCTTTGAGACAAGGTCTCACTAAGTAGTCTTGGCTGGTCTGGAACTCACTATGTAGACCAGACTGGCCTCAAACTCACAAAGATTCTCCTGTCTCTGTCTCCGAGTGCCAGGTTAAAAGCATGTGCTATCATTCCTGACTCTCCTCATTCTTTTAAAAAACAATTCTTTGATTTTATTTAAACTGGACATAACAATCTTTCTTAGCAACTCTTTACAATCTTCATTAGAGCTAGTGTAGAGTCTATGCTTTGGTTTCAGCACTAAGAAGGCTAAGGTGGGAAAACTGCTTGAGTTCATGAGTTCAAGACTGGCTTCAGCAGCCTAAATTACAAATCTTAATTGAAGTAGCACCAGAGGTGGAGAGGTGGCTCAGCAGGTAAAGCTCAAGGACTGGAGCTCAGCTCCGCAGACGGTCAGGCATGGTGGACTGGAGTTCA
>CABHPR010110030.1:0-13777 GCA_902168415.1 Peromyscus melanophrys
GTAATTTTCATTGGAGAACATTTATATAGAAAAATGTCATAATCTGGTCCAGGAATGGAGTTGTATGACTAGAATTCTAAGTGCTGTGAGAACACTCCAAGAAAACAAAATGAGTCTTGTGACCTTCAACACACAAAATTGTTCTTGGAATGTATTTTTGTGCTCCTCCCAGATGTAGCACATAGGAGTGAGGTTACTTCAGATTACTTACTTATTCAATTGTGCTCTTATGGAAAAACATTTGCGGCTCTTCCTTGTAATTGAACTCATGAGAAGTTTACTCATGTAATCCATCTTCGCCCTCAGAGTATAAATTTTCTGAAGCTCTGACTAAAGTTGGCCTGAGACTTTAGTCTGCCTCACTTATTGGCTCCAATCTCCCAGGTTCAATCACCTCTAGAGTGGTGACGGGACTGGTGGGCATAGGGTAGACATCCTGTCTTGTTGTTTCATATATTTTGTGGTTTTGTGACCTGGGCATCTGAGCTTCTTTTATTGCTTGAGTGTTACCCAGGGGAGGTTGATTGCAAGACAGGTCTGAGGAGTTAGTAGCTCAGTCCCTCAGATAATCAGCACCTACATTGGATTGCAGAAATGAGATTGATTCCAATTCACAGGAAACCAAGGAAGCATGAAAACGGGATAGATAAGCTGGGCTATTGTGCAAAATGTACTGACTAAGCTATGCTTGGAAGTGTGAGGATGAGATGTTTCGGCTATGGTTTTGGGTAATCATCAGGTTAGACTAGCACCCTGGGAAATAGGAATGGTGAACATGGACAGAGTCTCAGAGAACGTATAAGGCTCAAAAAGTGCACAGGGTGTGTGTTCTACCCTGCTGGAGGGTAATGCTCTTGTACACTGGTTTAATAAAATGCTGGTTGGCCAGTATCCAGGAAGGAAGTATAGGCGGGGCAAGCAGACTAGGTGAATTCTGGAAAGAGGAAGGGTGGAGTCAGGAGTCACTATCCAGACATGGACGAAACAAGATGATAAGGCAGAACTGAGAAAAGGTACCAAGCCATGTGACTAAACATAGATAATAAGTATCAATTAATTTAAGTATAAGAGTCAGTCAGTAATAAGCCTGAGCAAATGGCTGAGCAGCTATAAATAATATTAAGCCTCTGAGTGATTATGTTATAGGCAGCTGTAGGACCTCAGGTGAGAGATATATGTCTGGACCATGTGGGGCTAGGTAGGACTGGAGAAAAGATCTGGCTACATTACCCCAAGCCTGAATCTTGAGAACAGCACAATCTGGATAGGTACTAGAGAACTCACCAGACTTTGCAAAATTCGCTGTTAGTTTTGAGGAAAGATAGCAGTAGAAAGCAAAGAGAAAAATCATATTAACAATATGCTATTTTCTCGAAAACCACATCATGATGAAAGCATAAAAATATTTTCTTAGCCAACTTGTATCTGTGTTAGTGTAGAGAACTGAAATTTTCCAGCTTTGTATATTCATCCAAAGCAATATTATTTACTTTTATTTAAAATATTAAAGGTAATTCAACAAAATTTGAATCAGTGGAAGTTTCATGTGATGTATATAAAGTAGGTATTATATGCCATTTCTAGGGCATGTATGAAAAAATGTTTGTTCACCTCAAATAAGATACAAATTATTCCACCCAACTCTAGCTTGATGGACCAGTAAGTTTATTGGAGTCATGTATATGTATATAAATTAGGGGCTACTTAAGAGAATCATTGCTGACTTAAAAAAAAAAAGGACACCCCACCATGATTGCCAATGATGCCCAAAAGCTGCATCCCTAGGTCCTCCTACACAACTTGCAATTAGCTTAGAATGTCATAGCATCTTCTTTCTCTAGCGATTTGTGGCTACTTTCATAATTTTTGAACATGGGACTTGTGAACATTATAGTTTATAGAAGGTTCCTGAGCCTTGTAAGTTTATTTTCTGGGGCATATGAGTCTCTCTTCTTCCTCCAGGAAGGAATGCTTTAATTTGGATAAAATTGCTATGCAGCCATCACACCTTCTTAAAGTTCTTTTACTCTTCTACTGTCTCTTCCTCAATATGGCAACTTCCAAGAGCACTTGATATAGAAGTCTGATTCTTTTCTTCTATTTGTGGCTAAGTCTAGGTTAATTATTTCAGCGTAATAATCCTTATTCTTATGAACTGGAGAAGTTACATGTCTCCACAGTAACCACCTCCTACTGAAAAAAAGAAGTTTGTTTTCATCATCAAGGCTGACTCCAGCAGGAATCGATGAGCGATAAACACAAATGTTTTAGAGGGAAATCTGAAATGGAACATCATACTGTTTTATTAAAACAAAACCCCATTGGGTCCAATGACCTTCTTAGTCTCAATTCTTTGCCCTGGCATTACACTTACAGAAATGAGCTCCCTCCTGTGAGGTAGTCCACAAATCCAATCAAAAGCACTATTTGCCTCTATAAAAAAAAACAGTACCAGTATTATACCAGTGGGCATATCTCACTAATAATCTAGTAGACCCTTGGTGACAATTTTGTCTCAGTAACCTGTATAGCAGCTTCCAGCAGCAGAAGAGGCAGCCAGGAAGGAGAAAGTTTCCAAATCTGTCCCAGACTGATTTACTCATATCCTACAACCAAAGTATTTTCAGCAACAAAGTCGTACTATTTAGTTCTGAAATGTAAAAAACATAGCAGTGGCAAACACTTATTTTTGTGGGGCTAATTGTAGCTATCCATGGCCAACAATTCATAGAGAAGTAATCGATGCTTGTTCCTGGAATTGTCATTCAATTCCAATATGGGTTAGAGCAATGCCCTTTTCCAACCTTACATTGTACCTTTGTTACAATTCTTTGAGTACTGATTTTTCTGTTCGTCTAGATATCTTTTCAAATCTGTAAGATACTCAGAGTTAGTGTTTTGTAAGAAAGCATTCTAGAGAGAATAGGAAAGATCTCTGAAGAGTGTGATTGCCTACTCCGAGCAAGTGCCATTTGATATTGGACTTCTAAGGTGATACATTAAAAGAAGTGTTATCAAAGTTATGGATAGCATAAAATCATCTCTAACTCTTTGTCAAGAAAATGGTGTCATATGCAGTGGCATGTATGTGGAGTGAGGCAGTTCCCCATCTTACAATATCCATATTCATTATCAGTGAGATATTCTGCTTCTTCATCCTAAGGTGCTGTTGCTTGGGGCTGCTATGTGTCCTGCTTCCCCCAATGATCATGGACGTGCCAGCTTACTCTACTGGGCTTTGCTTGGGCCAAAAAGCCTGGCTGCTGAAAAGGCCAAAGACTAGGTCAGCAATGTCTGCCTCCAATATTCTTTTTCTTTTCTCATAGGAGAAATATTCATGGCATACTCTGGAGGAGTAACTTTTACCCCCCCAAGAGAAGAGTCATCTTTTTATCTCTACTGTTTTACCTCTTATGTATTTCCAAGAACTGCTATTCTGTCTTTAAAGCCTTCCAAAAACACATTAACATAACATTTGAATTTCTGCTATTTTTTTTCCCTGAGAACTCTAGCTCAACATAAATTTCCCCAATTATCTGTCAAGATCTGGACAGACCATTTTGTCTGGTTTGCCTTTCTCTTGTCCCCTTTTCCTTGATTGTGTACATTAGTCATCAAATTCAATGTCATTCTAAGTCATTCAGATCATCCAGCAGCAGAGTGCTGCTGCCTCACATTAGCTCTGATTTTCCCACTAAAACAAATAATTTCTTAATTCTCCTGAGAGCATGGACATATGAGGCATGGTGAAATGGGCATCCAAACAATACTTCCTGTGTTCAGCTTCATCAGTGCTCACACCTGTCCTCTGTGCTTCACTCCCTGATATTCATTAGGCCTCTAGATGTTGATAGTAAGCATCCATAATACCTAATTTGAGCAGGTTTATCAAAGATTTATGTTCTTGTAAAGCTTCAAGTTGTACAGCCTTTGTTATAGTATGTAGTTTTTCTAGATCAATAATACTCAGAGTGATCTCATCTACTTCCTTGCCTCAGAGTCTCACAAACCAAGCTGTGAGACATTCACATTCATTGTTTTTCACAATTCCAGTATTTCATACGCAGAATATTGCCTGAGTCTCATAATTTCCTCTACCAAACCATTACTAAGGGCCATGTCAGCATGCTGTACTTTGGGTTTTTCTCTTCCGTTGAGTTACAAGTCAGACCTGAGGGTTTACCCCCTTCTCTATTCCTAATGTTGAATTCTTTGCATGATTTCCAATTTTTTAGAACCAAGGAAAGGCTCTTTAGCATGAATATTACTTGAATATTTTATGCCCAACCTACTGTAAGAAACAGAAAACTAAAAACTCTTATTCAAACACCCTTTTTGTACTTTTGTTATCAAGTCCAAGGCTAAAAGTAGAGGATAGCATCCACTTGTCTTTTTCTCATTGTAATTCCTTACATATGAATGCAAGTTGTGCTTGCTAGTTTTCTGTCAACTTGACACAAACTAAAGTCATCTGAGAGGAGGGAACCTCAAGAAAGTATCTGCACAATATTGGAATGAAGGCAAGCCTGCAGGACATTTTCTTAATTAGTGGTTGACGAGTGAAGGCCCAACCCATTGTGGGGCCTGAGTTCTATAAGAAAGAATGCTGAGCAAGCCATAAAGAACAAATCAGCAAGCAACACCCCTGTATGGCTTCTGCATCTGATTCTGCCTCCAGATTCCTGCCCTATTTTAGTTCCTGTCCTGATTTCCTTTGATGATAGTGTTGGAGTATCAGCCAAATAAACTCTTTCCTCTTCAAGCTATTTTGGTTATAGTCTTTCATCATCATAGCAGTAGAAACCCAGGACACAAGATATATCTAGGAAGCAAGTTGAGCCCCATTTTCATGCCTTAAAACCATCAATATATGCCATGCAATTGACATCACAGCCTGCTTATGATTTTTGTCTCATATATGCTACTTTCAGGAATTACAATATGTTTTCTAGCCCATCCACCATTTGGGGGCATTGGAAATCTATATAGTCATATGTTAAACTCACTTCATTGGGCAGAAATGCCACCCCACATCAAATAGAGGAACATGGCCACCTAGAGGCCCACCCCTAAAGGATATTTTAATTTTAGATGGTTTGGTTCAAATCCTGTATAGGGAGTATACAACCACTACCAGAGCAATGAAACACATCATCTTATACCATACAGAAAAAAAAAGCAGTGTTATCAGGAGTCACCCAGTAGATGCTTGCCAATATGTATGGGGCAACTTTTGCACATGTCAGCCCCCTTTGCATATCCCAGTATTTGTGGAGGTCCCTGCAGGTATCATGGCAGGCAGGGAAATTAACTCTATATAGGTGAGAATGACAACTTGGTTCAGTCTGAGGTAGTCAAATTGGATCAAACTTCAGGAGTCTGACATCAGGTGGTTTGCCGCCAGCATATTTAAACACAGTACAATTTGAGAAATAGTTTCCTGATGTAATACTGTACCTGGTGTTCAAAGAGACATAATTACATCAAAAATAAACTCACAATGTATGCCATTTCTTCCAAGAAGACAGGTTCTAGAGATAGGCTACCTGTATTAATTTAAAGGGCTAGGAAAGAATCTGGTGTGGTTTCAGTGCTACAGATAGCATAAAGGTCCTTAGGGCTATTAGCCAACTCAGGTCCTAGTTGAGGGAACCTGAGGAGTCTCTGGTTATACAACAATGTCAGGGACATTTACACTACTAGACACCTCTGGTTCTGTTTGTGGAAGTTTAATATGATGTGGCCTGGCCCGACAGTGTAGATCACTGTTATTATATTATGATCTCCAATTCCCATCTTTCTGGATGGGAAAAAAAGGTTATTTATACATTCTTCCCTTTGAAACTTGTATGCTTAACATTCCTGGCTTCTCTGGTGATCTGTGGGTATAAGGACCCAAAAAGTATTCATTGTAGGGACCACCTCTCCCTGACTTAAATTTGATTCTTTGGAACCCTGTTTGGGCACTGATTGTGTTATGTGGAGGCATGAAGAAACATCTGTTCATCTCAGATAGGGCACCATAACAGACAAAAGAAAGGATTCCACCCAAGTCTGGCTTAGTGAACTGGTGAGTTTATTGGAATTATTTATGGGTGTATGCATGAAAAGTTACTTACGGCATCATGGGTGACTCAAAGAAGCTGCATCATCAAAATGTCAATTAAAGCCCTGGGAAAATGCACAAAAACTGTCTCTAGACCTTTCTGCGAAATTGTCATGCAACTCAGCCTGCCCGAGAGTGTCCTTACCCTTGAAACTTCTTATTGAATTTTAACCTTGAGGGGAGACCTAATGAGACGTAAATTTCATGAGCTTCTTAATCTTAGTGGACTTTATTTCATGTACCTCACTGTCTCAAAGGATTGTTCAAATTCAGAAAAAATAACTACATAAAATCATGACTCTTAAGTTTACTGAAGAATCTTCATGAACATCAGCATAAATATCACCTCATAAGTCAAATAGTAAATATCCACTTCCTCCCTCCTCATTTTGAGTCTTATTAATATTAGGTTAATTAATCATCAAGTCATTTTCCCTCAAAACACTTCAAAGCCACACAATGGTAATGGAAAAGAAATTAATTTCAATATTGATGCAAGTGAAATTCAATATATGTATACACTCATTTCTAATTTTTAGTTCCCACTTTTTTTACCATCATGGTGTTTAATGTGTATAGGGAAAGCATATTCATAACAAAAATTATTTGAGAAATGTGGTGATATTTGTAATCTAAGAAATAAAGCTTGCCTGAAGATCAGAGGATAGAGTCAGCCACAGAGTTAAACACAGAGGTAAGGCAGTGGTGGCACACACATTTAATCCCAGCATTCAAGAGGCAGAGATCCTTCTGGGTCTCTGTGAGCTCAAGGCCACACTGGGCTACATGAGATTGATCTAGTCTAGGAGAGAAATAGAGCCAGGCAATGGTGGCACACACCTTTAACCCTAGTATTTGGTAAGCACACGCCATTAATCCCAGCACAAGGAAGGTTGAGATAGAAAGTGAAATGGCTGGGCAGAGGAAGGCATATAAGGCCTAAGGAGACAGGAACTAGAGAGCCTTTTGGCTGAGGACTGAGAGGCATTCAGTCTGAGGATTCATGGAGATTGGCTGAGTGAGGTGAGAAGTGGCTGTGGCTTGTTCTTTTGTCTCTTGGATCTTTCATCATTTACCCCAATATCTGGCTATGGGTTTTTATTATAAGACCATTTAGGATTTGTGCAACAGAGGAATTAGGAAACAGCTGTACAAAAACACAGAACTAGTATGAAAATAGATCCAGTGATCACAGTAAACTCCACAGATCTGCTTTGCACAATGTGGTCCATTTATTCCTGGCAGGACTAAATTCTTGCTGTTAATTTTGTCTGGAAGTAAGCCTTCTTTACAGTGTGGTATCCCCTAAAAGCCGATGGCTTTCTTGTCCTTTAAGTCCTGAAATGTGCATATTTCTCTTATTGCATGTTCACATCAGTTTCTAATGGCTTGTTTGTATTTCTATGTCATAAACTAAACATCTTCATAATGTCAACATCTGTTTTAGTCATTTTTATGTTCATTTAAAAAAATAATGCTTAGCACTTAGTTCAGACAGCTGTGAATGTGAGAAAGTTTGGGGTGAAAAAGGTTGCAGAAACCCAATCCCAACACAGTTTTAATGGTTCTGGAAATTAAAAACAATTTCAAGTTTTTCTTGACACACTAGTAAAATGATATTACCACTATCATCCATTCTATAAAATTTTTCTGTCTACTTTTCTGTTTATTGACATAATTCTCAGATATATTCATTCAGTATACGAATATCAACACTTATCTTTCATTTTTCCATATGTATACAAAATGTTTGAAATACCTTTTACATTTTAAAGGTTATGGATAGATTATTATTATTACTCAGCTAGTATTATGGTGAAAATAATGTTCCTAATATGTCCTTAGTGTGATGTATTGTGTCCCCCAATATACTGTGTCCTCCAATAAAATTTATCTGTGGATCAGAGGAAAAAGCTAGCTACTATATTAGACATAGAACTCAAGTAATGGTAGCACGTCTTTAATCCTATCACTCCAGAGGCAGGGATCTGTCTGGATCTCTGTGAGTTCAAAGCCACACTGGGAACAGAGCCAAGCATGGTGACACATGCCTTTAACCCCAACATTAGTTAACCATGGAAGTCTGGAGGTCTGTACAGGCAGACAGGAAGTGACAAAGCTGGGCAGGAAGAGGAAATGATGTAGCTGGACAGAGAGAGCAAATGATATAGCAGAACAGAAAGGCATATAGGCATGGGTATACAGGAAGTAGGTCTCTTTGGAGACTGAGGTGTTGGTGAGGTGAGGTTAGCTTGTGGTTTTTCCTATTCCTCTGATCTCAGTTTGAACCCCAATATTTGGCTCCAGATTTTTTTGTTTTTTTAAATAAGACCGTTTAGAAATTCATCTATACCTTAGATAAAAGGACTTTGCTCATCTTCTTTCTGAGCACAGAAAACTGGGACAATAGACACTATAAATTCAGAGGAAACTAGTGAGTGATACTGTCACCAGACTTACTTAAAGCAATGGGGTTATTAAACAGCAATTGTTAAAAAATATTGCATTCATCTTCTCACTCCATTAATTTTATTCATCATGAAACAAACATTAACAACTATTGAGACAGCTCATCAAATTAAAGGCGAAAAAGTGGGAAAGGAAAGCAAACCAGAACAAAATTAGCATTGAATTTGAAGTTTTGTGAATTTTTTTAAAATGAGGATATGGTTAATTTTTAAAGTAAAACTAAAATTAAATTAAAATAGCTCTAAAGATGTCCTGGTATCCTTTCATTATTAAAATGTTATTAGGTACTCTCTCCCATGGTAAGATTGGTGGCAGGAAAGGTTTAGGAGTATAGAATTTATCTGGTATGAAGGAAATAATGTTTCTGTTTATGCACATATCAAATTTATTAGGAGTGCTCATTAGCAAAATATTTCTTCAATACTTATTATGGGTCAAGATTGCATTAGTAAATTAGCACTATAAAATTGATATTTAAATGGGATTTAATGTCTTGACAGGAGGTGCATCGTAAGTCAATACCTCAATGAAGATGCTTTTGTTGGTAGATTTTCTTGTCATTACTGTCTTCATCATTAAGAATTTGTATTATTTAATTTTGTAAATAAGACTTTATAAGTTGACAGAACTTACTTCTCTTCCCTTATCAACCAAGAGTCTATTTCCCTAAATTTTCCATATTTTTATTTGATTGATAATTACCTCAATAATTTTAATATGATTATTTCCCTCTCTTTTTCTCTGTGTAAAAAAAAGCATATATTCATTTTCTAATATAAAGGAATGACTTTAAGTCATTTTTGCTGTCTCCTGTCATATATATTCAACTATTTCTAAATTGAAAATAGAACATAGATAATTACTACTCTAAATGTATAATTCCAGAAGTATTTAAGTGTTGCTCATAGCTTCTGGTGGAGAAACATAAATTTAAATTTTGTAATATTTTAATGTTTCAATAATCATGCGTACTGGCGTTTACCAGCATACCCGACATAGAGAGGCATTCCTGTCAATGGTGAGAAGGTGATTCCACTCTTTGTCTTTTGTCTTGCTCGTAACAATCTGCGGACAACCTTTATGCCTTTCTGGACCTGGTCTAGATGTTTCCTCCAGCCCTAAAGCAACTGTTTGGCTTTCTTTCTCTTAGGGTTCCCTCCTCTTCATTGGAAATACTACTACAGGATACTGTTCATAATCTATTTGCACTTGAATAAAATTTCTAGTTCTTTAGAATCAGAACACAATTTTGGAATCTGTAATAGCTTGGTGAATATATATTGGATGACTGATTCATAGCATTTGTTTAATATTTAGTAATTAATATTGATAGCAATAGATTTTCTTAAATCATAGTTAACTGAATTCTATTATGGTATAGCTCATTTGAAAGAGTCTGCAGTGTCAAAAATCATATTAATTGACTAGAAAGAGAGCCAAAAAATATTTGAAAGATAGTTCTTAGTTCTTAATCATAATTTACATATGAAAGACTTCCTAATATCAAGGAAGCTTATTAAACCTTCAATATTTGGATTTGTGATTTCCATTAGGCAACAATAAATACTTTCAAAGCATTCCATTCATATCTCCTATGCTTCAGAGATAGTCAAATGTAGATCATCAATGCAGCAATAAGTGTTCTTTTTTCCAGAAGTTATATTATATAACTGTATTTAATTTAAAGGAAACAAAATTGAAGTGAGATTATATGTATGTTTGTTCAATTTGTTAAGAAGACCTAGAAAGGCATCATCTATACTATTTTGTTTTATAGTCAGCCATTGTACTAAAACCTGTTAAAAATATAGACATTAGAAATTGGATGGAAGTTCAAAAGGAAAAAAAAACCAAGAGAATGAGAGAGAGGTAACTATTAAAGTAAGTGAAAACCTTATTGGGAAAGTGGCAATATGAAAAGCATAGGTCTCACTAGACAGAGTGAGTTATCAGTATTGTAGTCATCAGGAATTTGTAAGACATTTGGATATTCGGCATTGTGTAATGCCTAGCACAGGCTTCCAAAGCCACAGTGAGTGGTGCAGAAGGAAGGTTGAGGGATAATAGTATTTTAAAGGTCATGATATATAGCTTTTATTTTCATTTTTCATCTGGTAATTGTAATATCAAACTTATGCAAAAAAAGTTTTATGAAAAAACACTGGGCAAATAGATTGAGCATCAGAAAGTCCAGATCTTCTCTTACAAAATCAAGAATGAAACTTTCAAAACTATTCAGTATGTATAGTTTATATGGAATTTCTTTGACTCTAGGTCTCCCCTGTGCAAGCAAACCATGCAAAAGCCCACTAGAGTCAGGGGCTTTTTTTTCTCAAATTCATCTGCATATATAATTTTCTTTGATCAAAGTCTCCTCTTTTATTCTCTCCAATTCCCTTCCTCCCATCGAATCCCCAGTTACCAATTCTCTCTCTCTCTCTCTCTCTCTCTCTCTCTCTCTCTCTCTCTCTCTCTCTCTCTCTCTCTCTCGCGCGCGTGTGTGTGTGTGTGTTTCCCACAGCATTTAATTAGGGCTGTGAGCATGAGTGAGTATTATATATTTGGGGGAGGGCAGTGAATTAGTGGTTATATCAATATAGATGGGTCTAAACTTTGACAGGCATTTTGCAGGTAGCCAGTGCTTCTAAGAGTACATGGTCACAAATTCTGTGTCATTTCCAGAACACAGCATTTTGCAACACTCCTTCCCACACTTTATCTCTGAGATTCTTTCATCCTACTAGTCCATGATGTTTCATAAGCCTTGGAATTGTTGAAATAAATGTCCCATTTAGAACTGAGCACTCAATAGTCATTTGTTCTCAGCACACTGACGGTTATGATCCTCTGTATTAACTGTCATCCACTGCAAACAGAAGCTTGTCTGGCTAAGGCTGAGAGGAGCAATAACCTATGGGTAGAAGAATAGATTTTAGAGTGCTATTATAATATTATGTCCATTTAGCAAAACAACAGGAATAAGATCCCTCTAGTGTCTATGATCTCCACGGCAGTGGGCTTTGAGCGAGTTTATAGTATCAGATATGAATTTCTCCTGTAGAATGGGTAAAATATCACTACATATTATTGAGTAAAAGTGAACTGTTCCCAACCTTTTATTACCACCAATTTGTCCATATAAAAGAAAAACTGGAAAGATTGTTACATCACAGGGCATTATGCCAAGTTTCCAACAGTTTGCCTCTCAAGTTAAAGATATATGTCAATGTAATTAAAAGCAGATTTCAATAGCCAGGCTTTAAGAAAATTAAAAATGACTGTGGCAGATTACTATAATTGGTTTAACTTAAACCATTATTTGTTACACTTACTCAGTGTTTGTGATTTAAAATAGAGTTATATCCAGTTTCTGAATAATAATATAGTAAGATATTTCAAAATGATTTTACAAAAGTCTAATTGCCATCAAGGATAATCTTGGTATGCAAGATTTCTGTCAATCAATTGCCACAGACCACAAGATTGGCATGTCAAGAACATGCAAGGAAAAAGTGATGTAAAAGTACAAACAATGGAACATTATTTGGTTTAAGTAGAATGAATAAAAGGACTCAACCAACACTTCTTATTTTATGCAATCTTTCCATCATTTTATTCAATCACAAGAGATTCAAACTTGAAACCTGAAAATCTTTTTATGTTCTTCTCTTTACTTTGGCTTACACATTGCTCCTAATATCTAGCAATGTGGTCTACTTACCATCTCTAGAATTCATTTTTTTCATTTCTATTGCCATTGCTTACCCAATGCCTCCTTTTATATAAAATATTACAATCATAAGTTTGTGATTTTTTTATTTCTTATGTTTGTGGGTGTTTTTTTTCTCTTTAGGGACCTGCTACCTAGCTCTCAAGTAAATACATGAAGACTTATTCTTACTTAGGAATGCCCAACCTTAGCTTGGCTTGTTTCTAGGCAGCCTTTCTAACTTAAATTATCCTGTTTCTCTTTAACTACATTTTGTCTCTGGGCTTTTTACTTTTCTGACCTAGCAAGGCAGCTTGGCCCTGCCCTCAACTCTGGTGGAACCTCACTGCTCTGGGGCCAACCCCAGGAGTCAGCCAGCAGGTAAAAGACTGCAGGAAGGCTGCATCACCACTGCTGCCACCAACTCGACTCTATTCCCACAAAACCTACTCTTTGCCCACCCCCACCTACCCCAGCATCCTTTCCATGGACAGCCATCTCCTGCAACATTAGCAGAATTTGCACAATTCTATAGGCACAATCACCACCTACACCAGTTGGAAGAAGAGATGGGTAAATGCCAGTGTAAGAATATATTCAACAACATGAAGAGCAATATGGCACCATCAGAACCCAATGGTCCTATAACAGCAAGACTGGAACATCCCAATGCAGATGAAGCACAAGAAAACAAACTTAAAAATAATTTTATGAAGATTATAGAGGCCTTTAATGAGGAAATGAAAAATTCTCTTAAAGAAATCTAGGTAAACACTAACAAAAAATGGAATAAATCAATAAATTCCTTAAAGAATCAAAAGAAAAAAAACAGTTAAAGGAATCAGTTCAAGACTTGAAAATGGAAATATAGACAATAAAGAAAACACAAACTGAGGGAATTCTGGAAATAGGAAATCTGAATAAATGTATAGGAAATAAGATGCAACCATAACCAACAGAATACAAAAAAATGGAAGAGAGAATCTCAGGCAATAAAGATAAGACAGAGGAAATAGATTCATCAGTCAAAGAAAACGTTAAATCCAACAAATTCTTAACACAAAACATCCAGGAAATCTGGAACACCATGAAAAACTCAAACCTAAGAATAATATGGATAGAAGAAGGAGAATTTTCCAGCTAAAAGGCACAGAAAATATATTTAACAAAATCATAGAAGAAAACTTTCCTAAACTAAAGAATGATGTGCTTATGAAAGTACAAGAAGCTTACAGAACACTAAATAGACTTGATCCCCCCTAAAAAAGTCCCCTCGCCACATAATAATCAAGCCATTAAGCATACAGAATAAAGAAAGAATATTAAGAGCTGAAAAAAAAATACCAAGTAACATATAAAGGCAGGCCTATTAGAATTATAGCCAAATTCTCAATGGAGACTGTAAAAGTCTGAAGGTCTTGGACAGATGTTTTGCAGGCATTAAGAGACTATGGATGACAACCCAGACTACTATATCCAACAAAACTTTCAAT
>CABHPR010110031.1:2048-16492 GCA_902168415.1 Peromyscus melanophrys
TGGCCACTTCTGCCACCATCAGTGCACAACAGCTCTGTCCTCCAGAACCTTGCCTTACAGCATGCTGGTATGGTGACAGGCTTACCCCAAACTACTCATTTGGTTTTGTCCCTACAAATATGTCATAGACGTGCAACTAGACTTTATGTAAGCTGTTGTTGGCCTCTCTGTTAACAAAGGCTTGAGGCCCCTGCAATTGTCACATGTATCAAGTTTGTTTCTCCTGTTGCTGCATGCTGTGAGCGTCCCACTGTCCACTCAGCTCCGGAAGGTTTACACTGGCTTTGTGATTGTAACTAGAGCTGCTAAGGGCACGCATGTAAGTGTATCTGTGTGAACAGTGCTGTCCTAGTTACATTTCCTGTTGCTGGGGTAACATACCCCGACAAAAGCATCTTAAGGGAGAAAGGGTTTATTATGGTTCACAGTTCAAGGTTCAGTCCATCATGGCCTGGAAGGCACTGAGCTTGAGGGAGCTCGGCCACATTGACTCCTTGGCCAGGAAGCAGAGATGAATGCATGCTCAGCTAGTCTTTTTATGCACTAGCAAGCTGAAGGGTGTCATCCACATTCAGGGTGGGTCTGCCCACCTCAGTTAACCTAATAGAGGTGCTGTCAAGTTGACAATATTCAACATCACAAATATATTTGCATTTCTTTTGGATAAATAGCCAGGCATAGGATTATTGGGTCATGTGTATTAGTCATGGTTCTCTAAACTTACAGAATGAATATATCTAAAATGGGGACTTATTAGAATGGCTTGCAGGCTGTGGTCCAGCTAATCCAACAATGACTGTCTACAAAAGGAAGATCCAAGAACCCAATAGTTGTTCAGTCCACAAAGCTGGATGTCTCAGCTGTGTTCAGTATATGCCAGAATACCAGAGAAGTAGTCTTTAATGCCAGTGAATAAATGGACTTGCCAACAAGAGGGAGAGCAAGAAAGCAGAGAGAGAGAGAGAGAGAGAGAGAGAGAGAGAGAGAGAGAGAGAGAGAGAGAGAGCTGCCTTCCATGTCCTGCCACCAAAAGGAGGGACCCAGATTAAAATGGGTCTTTCTTCTACCTCAAAAGATCCAGCATCAAAAATAGGTCTTCCCACTTAAAATTATTAAATTAAAAAAAATTCCTTACAGATGTACCCAGCCACTTGGGTTTTAGTTCATTCCAGATATAGCAAGAACACCCATCACAAGTCTATCCCTTGTCAATTTGACACAATCGTACCTCCTTATGTCATGATTAATTTCCAAATGAAAACAATAAGCAGGTCATAATTATGCCTAATATAATCTAACTATCCCACATACAATTGCAAATGCATTATATGTTTAACCAGGTCATAACTACACCTAACATGATATAACTATCCCTCACAGAACTGCAAACACATTTATAAATTTTAGAGCAAGTGTCAAAGTCCTTTGAGAAACATTCTTTGGGAATCTCAAAACTTTTTTTTTTGGGGGGGGGGCTTTTTGAGACAGGGTTTCTCTGTGTAGTTTTGGTGCCTGTCCTGGATCTCACTCTGTAGACCAGGCTGGCCTCGAACTCACAGAAATCCACCTGGCTCTGCCTCCCGAGTGCTGGATTAAAGGCATGCACCACCACAGCCTGGCTGGAATCTCAAAACTTAAATATGATATCTCTTAGTTGATGTTATACTACATGATGTTCCTGTACATGATGACATGTTTGAGTCTCTATCAGGTAACCAGGAATTATGTTTTTGAACTCTGGATACACATAACAAATATTGATCCTTTAACCTTTTTGAGATTTGACATTTAAAATGTTTAAGTTTTCTGCAATGAACCATGACCACATCTAACAGTGACCTTTGAAGTCTCCAAAAGGATGATGGGGCCCCACAATGATAATTCCACATGGACTATGATAACGCCACTAACCTGACAAACACTACCTAAAGACAGGCTTTGGACTACAAACTGTTCAGGACAATCTTGAGGTGGCTAGCTGAGATGCTCTAGCCTCACAGATTATTCTAGCCAGGACTTGAGACAAGCCATGCACTTTCCCATTATGCAGAGACTGGACAACAAATGATACAGCTACCTCTCCCAGTACTTGACAATTAACCCAATTTTTTCTTTTCAGGGTCCCCTAAAGATGCCATTGTCCCCAGACAGCAGGATATAAACTTAAGAACCTGACACCCACATTCCCAAGAGGTGGGGTGGGTGGTTTTTGGTCTTTCAATGGGTTATGGATATTTGTCATTATTTAAGGTAGTTGGTTACAAGTTGTTATTGGTAATGGTCAGGAAAAAACTAAACAAAGGAGATTAGATTTAGGTTTCTTGTTTTGAAAAGAAAAAAGGGGGATACAGATATGATAGGATGAAAGGGTAGATTATTGAATCTACTCTGAAAAGAAAAAAAGGGATATAGATATGATAGGATAAAAAATAGATAATTGAATCTACTTTTAAAAAGCATGTACTAGTTTTAAATATTTTACATTGATATGGATCTCTGTATATTGATACAAAGTTGAGATTATTTTTGTTAGAACACACTGTACATACATTTCTAATCTTGTTCAAGGTGTTGTACCTATACCTTTCATTTAATAATGTAATGCAAATTGCTAATTGTTAAAAGTTATTATTACAAACTATTTAGGATAATAAAGAAATGCAGGTTAGTAATTAGTCACCTATTACAATCAAGCTTGTAGTCATGTTAGGTATGTTTTCAAGGCCAAACAGATATATTTTAGATAGGTTGTCTTCAAACACTTCAGTAATCTACAGAATATGGCATCTAAGATGTTTTAATAACCTAGGTTCTTTTTTTTTTTTTTAATGACAGTGAGACACGTCTGCTCCTGGCAGCATTAATCTACTTTAGAGAAGGTGATGGGTATCAAAGAAACTCCATATGGAGACTAATACATTTCCTGGTACATGGTATGCAGCTGTTGATCTAGTAAATGCCTTTTTCTTGGTACCACCAGAAGCAGTTTGTGGCAAAAGTTAGCCACTGGGCAAGAAAATGCCCTTGCCTCAACTGCTGACAGAATACTGTCTAAATGGGACAAGCAGGGCACAAAAGAAAGGACTATTGAACTTTGCTAAGACAAGGTAGGACAGTCCTTCAGAATATCCTATTTCACAGAAAGTCTGTCAGATATTCTAGGCCTGTAGGTGAAAGATGGTTGCCCCAACATTACAGAGTCACCCAACTATCCAGGCAGCCATCTGTTTCTGTCATTTCTCACATTTTTTGGAAGTCACTTGTTAGCACTTCCTGTTTACTCAGGTAATATTATTTCCTAGATATTTATAGTTATAGTTTTTCTTGTCCAGATTTAGAAAAGAAATTCACTAAAGAGGTGCAAAGTGTATAAGGTTAAGAGATATCAAAAGATAGTTTTAGATGATAATGCAAGTTAGGATAAAAAGTAAATTAGGTACAAGACTTTAGACTCACCAAGATAAGATGGAGTATTTTCTCTGAATTTGTCAAATGCAAATGGACTAGACATTGTTGATATATTTATTGCCTATATATTATATATAGTTATTATACTTATTGTATATAGTTTTTCTTATAACCTTTTTTTTAATTTTAGACAAAAAGGGGGAAATGTGGTGATATTTTGTTTGTGATCTAACAAATAAAGCTTGCCTGAAGATCAGAATGCAGAGCTAAGCCACTAGTTAGCCATAGAGGTCAGGCAGTAGTGGCACACACCTTTAATCCCAGCAGTTGGGATCTCATGCCTTTGCTCCCAGTACTTGGGAGGCACACACGTCTTTAATCCCAGCACTAGGGAGGTGGAGACAGGAAGTGATATGGCTGGCAGGGAGAAAGGAATATAAGGTGAGAGAAAACAGGAGCTCAGATCTTTTAGCTGAGGAGTTGGTGAGGTTAGAGGTGGCTGTGGCTTGTTCCTTTGTCTCTCTGATCTTTCAGCATTTACCTAGATATCTGGCTCCAGGTTTTTATTAAGACCAATTAGGATTCATGCTACATAACAGAAACTCATGTCAAGTATAATCCTTGTTTCTGCAAGAGGTCACATGGTCTTCTCTTTCTTAGGCAACTGATCTGGCACACCCTATAAGGCTATAGGTACATGCTTAGCAGCAGACAGCTTTGTATTGGGAATAGAAACCATAACATTTGGACAATTTCTTCATGTAACTTTCTTATAACAGGTGCTTTCAGGATCTTCTTGGACCCTAACACATATATACCACTTCCATTTAATAGTAGATTGCTGCTGTGCATGTCCCACTTTATGGCTTGATGGGTCAGACAACACCCAGCTCATGATGGGAAGCTCAGTTCACGTGGTAACTTAGGAAGCCTGTTGTCAAACATTCAGTTTCCACTAAGGCCCAATAGCAGGCCAAGAGCTGTCTCTCAAAAGGAGAATAGTTGCCTGCAGATGATGTCTTGCTCCAAAATCCCAAAGGTCTCTTCTGTCGTGCACCTATAGGGACGTACCAAAGGCTCCAAACAGCATCCCTATCTGCCACTGACACCTCAAGTCCTATCCATTCTGCTGGGTCATATGGTCCAAGTGGTAGAGCAGCCTGCCCAGCAGCCTGGACCTGTCGAAGAGCCTTCTCCTGTTCCAGGCCCCACACAAAGCCAGCAGTTTTCTGAGTCACAGGTATATGAGCAGGAGTAGCACACCCAAGTGGGGAATGTCCTGTCTCCAGAATCCAAATAGACCCACTAAATGTTGTGCTTCTTTCTTGGTGGTGGGAGGGGCAGGTACAATAACTTATCCTTCACCTTGGAAGGAATAGCTCTGCATGTCTCACACCACTGGACTCCTAAGAATTCCACTGAGGTAGATGTGTTAGTCTGCTCAAGTAGAACACCACATCTGGTTTAGCAGCTGCAACTGCAGTCACTGTTTGATTGAGTTTTTGATAGTCAACTGTCATTTTCCACAATCCATCTGTCAGAGATGTGGTGGGAACCACCACCCCTGCATCTTTCAAGTCCTCAATGGTGGCACTAATGTCTGCAGTTCTTGCAGGAATGTGATACTGTTTTTAATTCACTATTTTCCTTACCAGACTTCTGCTTGAATGAATTAGTAAACTCAGTAAGCTTCTTAGTAGTGTAGTGCATCTCCCCGTGGACTACACTTTTTACCTCCCCTCTAGGAGCCTGCTTTAAGTCTGGCTATAGGTCTCAGAGGCAACTATTGGTGGGCCCTGAGAGACACCCTGTATTGTCCTGCAGTGGAATATTATTTTAACTGGCAAAGATGAGTTACATTTATCTATGTTGCAGAATATTACTTTAACTGTGTAAAGGTGTGTTACATTTGTTTATGCTGTATTTGTTTAACAATGTAAGGATGTGTGTTTAATTATGTAAAGATGTGTTGCGTCTGTTTCACCTTGCCTGCCTAAGACACCTGATTGGTTTAATAAAAAGCTAAATGGCTGGGCGGTGGTGGCGCACACCTTTAATACCAGCACTCGGGAGGCAGAGGCAGGCGGATCTCTGTGAGTTCGAGGCCAGCCTGGTCTACAGAGTGAGTTCCAGGAAAGGCTCCAAAACTGCACAGAGAAACCCTGTCTTGAAAACAAACAAACAAACAAACAAAGCTAAATGGCCAAGAGCTAGACAGGAGAAAGGATAGGCCGGGCTGGCGGGTAAAGAGAATAAATAGGAGAAATCTAGGCTTTAGAAGAAATTGGAGACAACTGGGGCCAGAAGCCAGGCAGATGCCAGCCAGCAGACATGAGAAGCAGTGAAAGTAAGATGTACAGAAAGTAAGAAAGGTAAAAAGCCCTGAAGAAAAGGTAGATGGAGAGAAGCAAGTTAATTTAAGTTAAAAGAGCTGGCCAGAAAAGAGCTAAGCTAGGCCGACCATTCAAAACTAATAAGAAGTCTCCGTGTCATGATTTGGGAGCTGGATGGTGGCCCAAAAGAAAAGGTCTGGTACAGTGTCTCCTTCAGGGAGAATCACTGCTGGTTTAGCATACAATGAAGGATTGTTTTTTCTCAGTCAAAGGAGGAAAGGGAAATATTTCAGAGGATGGAGGTGGGAGTACATCTTCTGCTGCTGTGGGTGGAGAGATAAACCCTTGAGAATCTGAGAATTCAAAGCTCTCAGCCTCAATAGGGTCCTCCCCCAAGTTACAGGATCCTATTTGTTACCAATTAATGCCCTTATTTTAACCGCCAACACCCTCTGAACCTGGGACTTGGATTTTCTTTGTAATTTAGCTAACCTTATAATACAGGCTTTGGTTTGATTTTCTGAACTTGAGCTCTGTGGCTGCTGAGAAGATTCTCTTCCAGGGCACACTTAGAAACCTTTAGACTATTTCTGTGCATCTGGAGCCCGTCAGTTTTATCTCTGAGTTTATTGTTGTCCTTCACTATATTCTGAGATGCTAAAAGTTGGTTGTCTTAGATTTAGATGCTTGTGTTGCTGTGAAGAGACACCATGACTATGGCAACCCTCATGAAGAAAACATTTAATTGGTAACTTGCTTAAAGTTTCAGAGGTTTACTCCATTATCATCATGGCAGGAGCATGTCAGCATGCAGGCAGACGTGGTCCTGGAGAGTAGCTGAGAGTTCTACATCAGGATCTGCAGGCAGCAAGAAGAGAGAAACTCTGGGCTTGGAATGGGCTTTTTGAAACTCAAAGCCCACCCCAAATGACATACTTTCCCCAACAAGACCACATCTCTTAATCCTTTCAAATAGTGCCACTCTCTGGTGACCGAGTATTCAAATCTATGAGCCTATAGTGACCATTCTCAGTCAAACCTCCACATTGATTAATTTTATCATGGAGCTCATGCTTTTTCTTTGTCAGTTTATCCAAAAATGCTAGGAGCAACCAACCAGCACCATCATTTTCCTTATTTTTCCACAAATTGTCAAAAGTTGCCTCTCACAATTGGTGAATCAGGATAATCAAATGCATTTGTCTCCTTATGGTTGTAAAATAGTTCACACCGTGGGCTTTCAATACTCTCTAAGCTTCTGGAGAGGCTTCAGTGTCTGTAGATGTTGGCAAACTGGAGAGCCTATTCCAGATACTTTAACAGAATTCATCCTTATACATCTGTTGCTCTAGAATCTATCGTCCATCTGTCCATCCATCCATCCATCTGTCCATCCATTCATCCATCCATCTATCTATCTACCTATAGAGAGGGGATTAGAATAGCTTACAGGCTGTGGCCCAGCTAGTCCAACAATAGCTGTCTACCAACAAAAGTTCCAAGAATCCAGTGGTTGTTCAGTCCACTAGGCTGGATGTCTCAGCTGGTCTTCAGTAGACACCAGAATCCTGCATAAGTAGGCTCTATACCAGTGAAGGAATGGACTTGCCAGCGAGAGCAAGGGCAAGCAGTCAAAGAGAGAGCATGTCCTTTATAGAGGCTGCTAGCAGAAGGCATGGCCCAGGTTAAAGGTGGGTCTTCCCACCTCAAAAGATCTGGATTAAAGGCATATCTTTCCACCTCAAAGATCAATTATTTCATTAAGAAAAAAAAACCCTCACAGGTGTACCCAGCTGTTTGAGTTTTTGATTCCAGATGTAGTCAAGCTGACAACGAAGAGTAGCCATCGCAAGTGGCAAGTTTATGTTTAAGTTTATAAGAACAGTCTGTTGTCCGACATGCTTGTGCCATTTTTCAATTCATTGGCAGTGTGGTCATTGGGCAAAGACCCCCAGGACCAGAGTCCGATTTGAGAGTCTTTGTTAAGCTGGCGGCAACTGCCTGGAGAGAAACAGTTCTCCCAGAGCAACCCTGACTGCTGTCTGCAGGGAGTTTTAAAAGCAAAAACCATAACCTGGTTGGCAGTTGCAGGGGGAAGTACAGCAAACCAGCAGTTATCTGGGGCATCTTAACCTCAGGTCCCTGAGACACGGTTGGTTGAATTTCTAAGGGATTTTCCCACAGGAGGCGGTGTAAGTGGAGTGGGGGTGGGGGTGGGGCTCAGCTCTGAGTCAGACCTTAGATGGCTGCTGCAGGCAGGGACAAGATGGAGGAACCTTGGCTCTGTCACAGTGTGAGCCATCCATGTAAGTTAACAGTCTCCTAGGAGGGTGTGACTCTGGATATTTTCCCTGTTTATTTCAGCTGTTCTTATGGGGCTGAAGCAGTAGTTCATTGTTATGTATACAATGTACCCCTCAAAACTCACGTGTTGAAGGTTTGGTCCCCAATGCAGGTGCTCAGAGGTGGGGCTTTGGGGAAGTTTTGACTAATCATGAGGTGCCTGAGATAATCTAATTCATTGATGGATTAATATTTGATGGCGTTACTTGGGGGAGGGGCATGGAAGCTACTCATTGGAGGAAGTATGTTTCTGGGGTCTTGCCTTGGTATATGTTGTCCTCATGTTTCCTGTACACTGTGAGGTAACCAGCCCTGCAAATACTCACACACTTGCATGTAGCACCTGTGGGGACCAGGAGAATGTATTGGATCTCCTGGAACTGGAGTTACAGATGGTTGTGAGCTGCCATGTGGGAACTGGGACCCAAACCTGGGTCCTCTGCAACAGCAGCGAGTGCTCTTAACCACTGAGCCATCTGTCCAGCTCCACAAGTTGGGTTTTTGTAGACGCCTTTTATCAAGTTAAGATAATTACCCTTTATTACTAGGTTTCCCCCAAAGTTTTTAAAAATATTATTACACCTAATTTTGTTTGTTTGTTTGTTTGTTTTTCGAGACAGGGTTTCTCTGTGTAGCTTTGGTGCCTGTCCTAGATCTCACTCTATAGACCAGGCTGGCCTCGAACTCACAGAGATTCGCCTGGCTCTGCCTCCTGAGTGCTGGGATTAAAGACGTGTGCCACCACTGCTCAGTGAGTGTTCTGTTTTTAGCCTGTCAATATCTGTCGGTTTTGGAATACTGAGCTAGTTTTCTGTTCCTGGGATAAGCTCCTTTGTGTTGCGCATGTTCTTGCATGTGGCTGGGATTTTTTTTTTAAAGATTTATTTATTAGGTATACAGTGTTCTGTCTACATGCATACTTGCATGCCAGAAGAGGGCATCAGATCTCATTACAGATGGTTGTGAGCCGCCATGTGGTTGCTGGAAATTGAACTCAGGACCTCTGGAAGAACAGCCAGTGCTCTTAACCTCTGAGCCATCTCTCTAGCCGCCCATGGCTGGGATTGTTTTGCTAGTATTTGCTGAGGATTTTTGTGTTTGTCTTTGTGAAGAACACTGTTGTAGTTGTGTTGGACTTCACTATCAGGTTCCTGGTGATGGAGTTATTGCTTAGGTATGATTCTCTCATTTTCTGGAAGAGATTATAAAAAAATTATTATTCTCTAAATGTTTAGAACTCACTAGTGAAACTGGTAGGTTCTAGAGAGTTCTTTCTTTCTCAAGAATGGCCTGTAACTTGCTATGTAGAGCAGTCTGACTTCAAATTCACAGAGATCCACCTACTTCTGCCTGAGCGCTGGGATTAGAGGCGTGTGCCACCGCATACAGCAAGCGGATTCTTTTAGGAAAGGTCTTAAGTTATGAATCTAATTTTCTTAGTAGATCCAGGATGATTCTGGTTCTGTCTTCTTGGGGAAGTATTGGTAGTTTGTGACTTCTAAAAGCACGGATCTGTGTCATCAAAACTGCTGGATGCTTTGTAGAGCTGGCAGTGGTGCCCTCTTCATTTCTGTGTCTGTGTTGACTTGCCGCCCTGCCCCCCTCCCCTTCCTCGGATGATAAGCGTCTTCTTCTTTTCTTGGTCTCTTGGCATTCTTTTTCTTCGTTGCTTTTACTTCCCCCTTGTTCATCAGTTTCTCTGTTCTCTCCTTTGCAGTGGAAGCCTAGTTGAGGCATGCCTTCCCTCTAAGCATGTGATAGTCGAAATTTACCTCTGATCATGATTTTACTGTCTCACAGTTTTACTATGTTGTTGTGGAGGGGGAATCAGGGTGGTTTGTTGTTGTTGTTACTCTTTTTGTTTTTGATTTTGATATTTGGATTTTACTTTATGTGTATGAGTGTTTTGCCTACATGTATGTGTGTGCACCACATGCCTGCCTGGTGCATTCGAAGGGCAGAAGAGGATGTCAGATCCCGTGGACCGCTCCAGGGTTGTAAAATGGCACTGGAGAGGCCTTGGAGGGTGGAGCCAAGGGGCATGGCAGGTGAGGGAGACACAACATGCAGACGTGGCAGGCAGCAGCATTGCACAGTGGAAAGTTACACCATGCAGACATGGCATCCACGTGGAAAGTTTTATGGGGGGGAAGGGAGAAGGGAGGAGAAGGAAGGAGAGAAAGAGAAAAGGGAAGAAAGGAAGAGAGGAAGTGCACACTACCTCATAGCAAGAGAGAAGAAGGAAGAAGAGGGGGAAGAGGGAGGGGTTTTTTCTTAAAGGGGACTTTACATAAGATGACGTCAGAATGTTGGGTGGGTCCCCAAGGGGCAGGTCTGAATGCCAAGAAGAGTTAAGGATAATTGGAAACCAACATGCAGTTGCTAGGAACTGAACCCAGATCCTCTGCAAGAGCAGCAAGCGCTCTTAACCACTGAGCCGTCTCTCCAGCCCCGTTACTCTTCTTTTGTTTGTTGGTCTGTTTAGACCGTGTCTCATTCTATAACCTAGGCTGGCCTTGAACGTGCAATTGTTCTACATCAGCTTCCCTACTTCTGGGATTAAAGGCACGTGCCATCATAAGCTGTATTTTTCTTTTTCTTTTTATTCAGCTCAAAATATTTTCTGTTTCCCCTGAGGTTTCTTCTTTGATCCAAGGGCTACTTAGAAAGGTGTTGCTTGTTCTGCTTCTCATTGTTAGATTTTTCCCACTAATCTTTCAGAACTCTAGCTTTAGTTCCCTTAGGATCTGAAAAACAATCTGTATAATTTCAACTTTTTGGCTTGTCGAGATGGGGAATGCTCCAGGTGTGCTTCTTAGGCACTGTGATACAGTGTCTATGGAATTTTGTGTGTTGGTTTTGTATCCTGTTGCTTTGCTGAAAGTGTTTATTGAGGGAGACCCTGCAGATGCCCAGGCAGGGAAGCAAACCTCAGAAGAGGTGAAGATGAAAACTTGGTTCAGATTGCCTTTGTTAACTTGATAGTCTGATGCCAGGCTGTTCATTGTCAGCATATTTAAAACACAGAACAATTTGTGAGAAAGTTTCCAGGCAGCAATCATTATTCCCATCCCAGGTTTCCAGGCAACAACCCATCCTATTCAGGTGCACAGTGAAGCTTCAGGTGTGAGTACTTAGAAACTTCTTTGTAAAGTACGTGTGACCATGAAGATGGGTTCTCTAGCTAAAGGACCTAGAATCTAGTGTAGTCTCTGACCGGGACACCACAGAGGTCAGCAGGCCATAAAATACATATGACATCTCCCCTAAGGATTCATTCTATTAACTGGGAGCTAAAGATAAAGGTCTAGGGAGGGAGAGTCTGGGATAAACATTCTGGTGGATTTGGGTGAGGTTTGTCTCTATAGCAAAAGGTGGGTGAGGTCTGCTTCCACAGATAGCAAAAGGGTCACAGAGTCATTAACAATATCCACTCCTAGGCTTCTGGGTGGAAAACAAGTTAATTTCTCCTTTAAGGAGAGGCCCCTTTGTGATTGACATTTCCCGTTCCCTAGTACTCTGTGGGTACGAGGACCTTTGTGTCCCCAACAGCTCTACAAGTTTCCTGATGGAATTTTTTGGGGGTCATCTATGTATAAAATCATACCATCTGCAAATAAAGATACTTTGGCTTCTTTCTTTGCTCTTTGTGCCCCCTTGGTCTCCTTCAGTTGTCTTAGTGCCGAGACTTCAAGTACTATATGGAATAGGTTGGAGAGAGTGTCAACCTTGTCTTGTTCCTGATTTTAGCGGAAATGTTTTGAGCTTCTCTCTGTTTAGGTTGATACTGGCTGTGGGCTTGCTGTAAACTGCCTTTATTGTGTTGAGGTCTGTCCTTTGTATCCCTAGTCTCTTCTGGTCTTTTATCATGAAGGGATGTTGGATTTTGTCAAAGGCCTTTTCTGCATCTAATGAGATGATCATGTGGTTTTTTTCTTTTAGTTTGTTTTTGTGTGTATTATGTTTATTGATTTACATATGTTGAATCATCCCTGCATCTCTGGGATAAAGCCACCTGATTGTGTTGGATAATTCTTTTTTCTTCTTTCCTTCCTTTCTTTTTCCTTTCTTTCTTTCTTTCTTTCTTTCTTTCTTTCTTTCTTTCTTTCTTTCTTTCTTTCTTTCTTTCTTTCTTCCTTCCTTCCTTCCTTCCTTCCTTCCTTCCTTCCTTCCTTCCTTCCTTCCTTTCTTCCTTCTTCTTTCTTTTTTTGAGGCAGTGTCTTTCTGTTATACACCCCTAACTGTCCTAGAATTCCCTATGTAGACCAGGGTGGCCTTGAACTCATAGAGATCCACCTGCCTTTACTTCCCAAATACTGAGAGTAAAGTCATGCACTACCATGTTTGGCCTGGATAATTTTTTTGACATATTCTTTGATTTGGTCTGCAAGTATTTTATTGAGAATTTTTGCATATATGTTCATAAGGGATATTGGCCTATAATTTTCTCTTTGTTAGGTCTTTGTGTGATTTGGGTATCAAGGTAATAGTGACCTTGTAAAAGGAATTAGAAAATATTCCTTCAGTTTCTGTTTTGTGAACAATTTGAAGAGGGCTAGTGTTGGTTATTTGAAGGTCTGGTAGAATTCCGTGCTGAATCCATCTGGCTCTCGACTTTTATTGCTTGGGAAACTTTTAATTACTGTTTCTATTTCACTAAGCATTATGAGTCTGTTTAAATTGCTTTTTTGGTCTTGATTTAATTTTGGTAGGTCTTACATATCAAGAAATCAATCCATTTCTTTTTAGATTTTCTACTTTGGGAAGTATAGATTTTTAAACTATGTCATCATTGTCTGGGTTGCTTGTTTTGAGTTAGAGTCTCACTCAGTAGCTCTGTCTTTCCTGGTACTCATTACATAGACCAGGCTGGCTTTGAACTCCCAGAGATCCACTTGTCTCTGCTTCCCGAGTACTAGGATTAAAGGTATGCACTACCACGCTTGGCTAATGACCCTGTTTTCATCCCTAATTTTTTTTTTTCCAAGATGGGGTTTCTCTGTGTAGTTTTAGTGCCTGTCCTGGGTCTTGCTCTGTAGACCAGGCTGGCCTTGAACTCACAGAGATCCGCCTGCCTCTACCTCCTGAGTGCTGGGATTAAAGGCATATGCCACCACCGCCTGGCTTCATCCTTAATTTTATTAATTTGGATCTTCTTCCTCCGTCTTTTAGTTAATTTGGCTAAGGGTCTGTCAATCTTATTTTCTCAAAGAACCAACTCCTCATTTTATTGATTCTTTGTAATTTTTTAAATTTCTATTTCATTGGTTTAACCCCTAGTTGGATTATCCTTGCTGTCTACTCTTTTGGGGAGTTATTTCTTACTGTTCTTTTTTAGATTTAACATTTTCTTTGACTGAGATATTCATTTCTTCTATCTTGTCTTCATTACCTGAGAGTCTCTCTTCCATGTTTTGTAATCTGTTCAGGAGGCTTACCTCTAAGGTTTTTGTTTGATATGCTGTTTTCCGTGTCCAGTTTTTAGTTTGTGTCTTCTTTAGTGATTCTAGATATACTTTCATGTCTTGAACTGTTTTATTATTTCATTCAACTGTTTGTGTTTTCAGTCTTCACGAAGGGATTTATTCGTATTCCCTCTAAGGTCCTTTTGAAGTCCCTGTCTTTTTTTTTTATTTTTATTTTTTATTTTATGTGCATTGGTGTTTTGCCTGCAGGTAAGTCTGTGTGAGAGGATCAGACCTTGTAGTTATAGACAGTTGTAAGCTGCCATGTGGATGCTGGGATTTGAACCCGGGTCCTTTGGGAACGTAGTCAGTACCCTTAACCGCTGAGCCATCTCTCCAGCCACCTTGAAGTCCCTGTCTTGTGCTCTAACTGTATTGCATTTCTCAGGGCCTCCTGTCATAGGGTCATCGGGTTCTGGTGGGGCAGACTGTCTTGGCTGTTCGTGCTTCTGTTTTTGCGCTGGGGCCTAGGCATCTGCATTATGATGACTGAGGTGTCCCTAGGTGTTGATCTCTGGTCTTGTCTTTGTTGGGTTGGTGTCCTGTTCTTTGGATGCTGTTGCCTTCTCTGGATCCCAGGCAAGTGTGCTGGCTGTGGGGTCCCTGATTCCCGCTGTAGCCACTGGGGGTCCCTGGTAGGGAGTGTTTCTAGGTATTGGCAGCTGACAAAAGAATGGTGATGCATTAGAAGGACAGGCTGAGTCCCACTTTGCTGTGGCCACTGCAGATCCCTGGTAGAAAGAAACTTGTAGTTTCTTATAGCCTCGTTACACCTGTTACCATCATTTTGTTTTGTGGTGCTGAGGACTGAGCAAGGGACCGGCCAGTGCTAGGCAAGTGCTCTACTACTGACCCAGCCACCCCAAGTCCATGGCTGCTTTTCTAACTGCAGCTC
>CABHPR010110033.1:527-44666 GCA_902168415.1 Peromyscus melanophrys
ACTGTAGCTCTATAGTAGAGCTTGAAGTCAGGGATCGTGATGCCTCCAGAGGTTGTTTTATTGTACAGGATTCTTTTGGCTATCTTGGGTTTTTTGTTTTTCCATATGAAGTTGAGTATTATTCTTTCCAGGTCTGTGAAGAATTGTGTTGGTATTTTGATGGGGATTGCTTGAATCTGTAGATAGCTTTTGGTAAAATTGCCATTTTTACTATGTTAGTCCTGCCTATCCATGAGCATGGGAGATCTTTCCATTTTCTGACATCTTCTTCAATTTCTTTTTTCAGGGACTTGAAGTTCTTGTCATATAGGTCCTTCACTTGCTTGGTTAGCGTTACCCCAAGGTATTTTATGTCATTTGTGGCTATTGTAAAGGGTGATGTTTCTCTGATTTCCTTCTCAGCCTGTTTGTCAGTTGCATATAGGAGGGCTACTGATTTTTTTGAGTTCATCTTGTATACTGCTATGTTGCTGAAGGTGTTTATAAACTGTATCAGTTCCTTGGTTGAATCTTTGGGGTCACTCAAGTATACTATCATGTAGTCTGCAAATAGGGAAAGCTTGACTTCTTCCTTTCCAATTTGTATCCCCTTAATCTCCTTATGCTGTCTTATTGCTCTGGCTAGAACTTCAAGTACTATATTGAATAAGTATGGGGAGAGCGGACAGCCTTGCCTCGTTCCTGATTTTAGTGGAATTGCTTTGAGTTTCTCTCCATTTAATTTGATGTTGGCTGTTGGCTTGCTGTAAATTGCCTTTATTATGCTGAGGTATGTTCCCTGTAATCCTGATCGCTCCAAGACCTTTATCATGAAGGGGTGTTGGATTTTGTCAAATGCCTTTTCTGCATCTAGTGAGATGATCATGTGGTTTTTTTCTTTCAGTTTGTTTATATGGTGTATTACATTGACGGACTTTCATATGTTGAACCACCCTTGCATCCCTGGGATGAAGCCTACTTGATCATGGTGGATAATTGTTTTGATGTGTTCTTGGAGTCTGTTTGCCAGTATTTTATTGAGTATTTTTGCATCAATGTTCATGAGGGAGATCAGTCTGTAGTTCTCTTTCTTTGTTGTATCCTTGTTTGGTTTAGGAATCAGGGTAATTGTAGCCTCATAGAAGGAGTTTGGTAATGTTCCTTCTGTTTCTACTGTGTGGAACAATTTAGAGAGTATTGGTATTAACTCTTCTTTGAAGATCTGGTAGAATTCTGCATTGAAACCATCTGGCCCTGGGCTTTTTTTGGTTGGGAGACTTTTAATGACTGTTTCTATTTCCTTAGGGGTTATTGGACTATTTAAATAGTTTATCTGGTCTTGATTTAACTTAGGTATGTGGTACCTATCCAGAAAATTATCCATTTCTTTTAAATTTTCCAGTTTTGTGGAATAGAGGTTTTTGAAGTATGACCTGATGATTCTCTGGATTTCCTCAATGTCTGTTGTTATGTCCCACTTTTCATTTCTGATTTTGTTAATCTGGATGCTCTCTCTCTGTCTTTTGTTAGTTTGGATAAGGGCTTGTCTATCTTGTTGATTTTCTCAAAGAACCAACTCTTTGTTTCATTGATTTTTTGTATTGTTCTCTTTGTTTCTATTTTATTAATTTCAGCTCTCACTTTGATGATTTCCTGGCGTCTATTCTTCCTGGGAAACTTTGCTTCTTCTTGTTCTAGAGCTTTCAGGTGTGCAGTTAAGTCACTAGTGTGAGATTTCTCCAACTTCTTTATGTGAGCATTTAGTGCTATGAATTTCCCTCTTAGCACTGCTTTCATAGTGTCCCATAGGTTTGGGTATGTGGTGTCTTCATTTTCGTTGATCTCTAGGAATTCTTTAATTTCTTTCTTTATTTCTTCCCTAACCCATTGGTGATTCAGTTGAGCATTATTCAGTTTCTATGAGATTGTAGGTTTTCTGTAGTTTTTGTTGTTGTTGAAATCTAACTTTAAACCTTGGTGGTCTGATAGAACACAGGAGGCTATTCCATAAAAAGTGGGTCACAGACTCCTCCCTGGGCCTGGTCTGAAGTACCACCAAGAGGGACACTGGTCAGCTTACTGCTCCCATGCACCTTGTGGCATGAGGACATCAAACAAAGACCACCCTCCAGCTATCTCCTAGGCTTGGCCATGGGTGAGGATTGAAGGTGCCATCTCTCACAGGGAACCCAGGATAGCCATTGCTATATCAGGGTGATTCATTTACTTCCTTTTGGGCACCAAGCCACCTACTCAATCCTGAGGGAATTTTTGTGTCCCACCTCTCCTTCTCATCTCCCTATTGTCAGGGTAGGGAATAACCTTACCTACCTCATCAGACCCCACCACTTAATTGTATTGTCAGGGGCATCCCTCTCACCCACAAATTTTTTGTTGTGCCAACCTGCCATGTGCCCCTGATGGGAGAGATTTTCCAACTAAGGTATGAGCTTTCATATCATTTGCTCCCTCATTTGCCTTACCCCAGACTTGCCAGCAGCTCCTCTCCTCCTCCAGGCCACCCACCCTACTAGTTCTAACAGTTCATTTCCTTTGCCAGCCTTTCAGGTTGACCCCAAAGTCTGGAACACCCAGAACCCTTCTATTGCTGGGCACCATCTCCTGGTTATTATCCAGCTGCAGGAACCTTCCCGATATATCACCCAAGCTCAGTACCCCCTTACTCTGTCATCTTCATTCTCTCCTGTGAAATTTCACGGACCATTTCTTACTTCAGCCATGTGATAATCCATGCCCAACCCCAATCTACATTGGGGATCAGGTTCTTCTTTCCCTTCCAGGCCAGTGCCCCTCACCCATTGTTCCTAAATGGCAGGGATCCTTCAAGGTAATTCTTGTAACCCCCACCAATTCCTTTTCACCAATTCCAGGAGAATGAGACCTTTTTACCAATTCCAGGAGAATGAGGTTTCACCCCACAAGCTCTTCCTTCCTGGTTCCCTCTCCTAATTAACTACTCAGCTAATTGTTATAGGACCAGCATAGATATGGAGTCCAAGGACCACCAATATATACAGATGGTAACAGTCCACAGATATTTATACCCCCAGACCGAAAAGTGTCTGGAATCTCTAAAACAGACTTCAATATAATAATCTATTACTGTTAAATGCCCTCAGCAATTGATCACATCTGTCTCCTGGATGCTAAACTAATAAAGGAAACAGGTGACTTAAAATCTGTCTCAGGTAAGGCTTATCCCAGGTAAAAATTAAAAGCATGTTACAAATCTTTTTCTCATGCTCTCGCTAACAGTAACCAATGAAATTTTGAGAGCAGAGTACTAAACATTATAATATCATGACTACCAGCTCAAGATTTTAAATTCCCTGTGGCTGCTTCTTAATATGTTTAAAAATTCTTTTGAGCTCCAGAACCAGCTTGAATCCACCTGGACAGGTCAGATCCACTCAGTGGTAGAGTGCTGGCTTAGCATGTGCAAGGAAATAGTTTTAGTTTTCAGTACTACAGAAAGAAGGGAGGGTGTCAAATCTAGCTGCTTTTTTTCTATTCTGCCATGCCTAGTGCTTTTTTTGCAACATAATAAAGAAATCTGTTTTCGTTGTATAATATTTTGATTTAATTATGAAAATAAAGCTTGCTTGGACTTAGAGGTCAGAGCCAGCCACTAGCTGACCAAAATTAACCATAGAAGTTTGGAGGACTGTGGATAGAGAGGAGACATGAAGTAATAAGGTGAGGCTGAGAGAGATTATCAGCCCATTTGGAGGAAGGAATAGAAGAGTTAGGAAGTCAGTGGTGCCTGCTCCACTGCTTCTCTGATCTTTCAGGTTCTTACTCCAATATGTGACTCCTGATTTTTTTTTTTTTTGGTAAAGAATAATTACATAAATGCTTTAGTTTTCTTTGTTAAAAACAAAACAACCAAAAATTTCGGTATAAACCAAGACGTACCAACATGCATGGGAGCTCAGGACCAGCAGGGGGCACAACGGAGCCAACAATCAACAGAACAGAAATGAGATGAGGAGTGGAGGGGACTCCATAGCCTCTGTGGACTCCCTTTCTTCCTAAGTCTGCTGGCTGAACAACTCCTGCTGCAGTTGATATGTGAAGTCTCCATGGTCAAGCACAACAAAAATTCTTTGTTAAATAGTGCACAGATTTTTAATGTCTCATTTACTTAATACTATTTACTTATTTATTTTTAATTTTTTGAAAAACATATTTTATACAATATATTCTGATTGTGGCTTCCCTGCCCAACTCCTCTGTAAGTCTTTCAGCCTCCCACCTTCCCACTATTCAAATCCATAACCTTTCTTTCTCTCCATAAAAAGTAAACAAATCGACAAGAAAAGAAAAGGATTTAAAAACCAACCCAAGAAATATACGCCTGCAACCTGCTAAAAAAGCAAGTATTAATAGATTGCACATGAAGGAAGAACACAAATACCCCTAATGGAGGAGTTTTACAAATTTCCAGACACTGTTATCATCATCACAACCACCGTCTGAAAATCAGTTTTGTAAGAAAGGGGAGCAAATGTCTCAGGTTGGATTCTACTTTTAAATTGAGAGATTAGGCCTTGATGTTATACAAACAGGGTCTGCACAGGTCTTGGGGAAGGATACATCCTCAGACAGGATGAGGATTTGGATCTCAGCATCCTGCCGCCTCACTCAGGTTTACTCTGCCTCCTTCTCCATCTGGACTAGGTCCTTATCTAAGAAGTATCCTGCCTCATGAATATGCAAATCATGTGACTCTATACTGGTAAATACAGAGATATCCACACCAAACACAAACATATGACCAGTGTCCTCTCCACAGTCACTGAGCACACAGGACCTCACCATGGGATGGAGCTGGAGCATCCTCTTCCTCCTGTCAGTAACTACAGGTAAGGGGCTTTCCAGTTCCAAACAAGAAGAAGAAACAGGGACTGAGGTGACAGTGGCATCCACTCTGCCTTTCTCTCCACAGGTGTCCACTCCCAGGTCCAGCTGCAGCAGTCTGGTCCTGGGCTGGGGAAACCTTGGGCCTCAGTGAAGTTGTCCTGCAAGGCTTCTGGCTACAGTTTCACTAGCTACTATATGCACTGGGTGAAGCAGAGGCCTGGACAGGGCCTGGAGTGGATTGGAAGGATTAATCCTGTAACTGGTGGTACTGACTACAATCAGAAGTTCCAGGGCAAGGCCAAACTGTCTGTAGACAAATCCTCCAGCACAGCCTACATGGAGCTCAGCAGCCTGACATCTGAGGACTCTGCAGTCTATTACTGTGCAAGAGACACAGTGTTACAACCCACATCCTGAGTGTATCAGAAACCCTGGGGGAGCAGGAAGCTGCCCTGGGACTGAGATGACAGATAAGATTACTCTGGAGACTTGCTCAAATACCATCATTCTGAAGGCCCCTTTTCCACTTCACAGTCTTATAGATCCTTTTTCAACTTTTCAAATGGATGCTGGGAATAAAGTGATGCTGATTCAGAATGCCCCTAGAATACACCATACTTTGACCAGATCTTCATCAGTGACCACTGCTATTGACATGATTCTTCATTAATAAAACAAAAAAAGAACAAGCTGTGGAGATTGGAAATGTTTCTGGAGTAGGTGGTAATAAACTATAATATTAATTTGGCCAGTAAAATACAAATCAACAATATTAGGAAAAACAAAATCCCCATTTTAAATTCAATTTGATTTACCTAACATCACACGAAATACTTTGTTGGAAGTTGCCCCTATAGATTTTTAGGTAGTCACTTTACCATTCCCAATAAATCTAGTTTTATATAAATACTTATAGGTAAATCTAATCCTGAATTGCTTTTGGTAGCAGTAATCAAATTCCTTATCATTTTAGTGTTAGAGGTGGAGCTGAATGTTATGGATTGGAGTCCTCAGGGTGTGGAAATTTCTACTTTGGCAACAAGCTGGGCTCCTACTAAGATAACATTGGGGCCAAAGCAGTGTGATTCCAGCTGGGAATATAAGAGCCTTCTTCATGTCATCAAGAGCACTGGGTACTCATTCCTCTGTTTCCAAAAATAGTATTGTCTTTGTTACAAGTTCTAGATTGACACTGATTGACATTGAAATGACATCACTGTATAGTGCAGGATTTCCTCCCTCCCCCCATATACTTTATTTTTTTTCTTACAGGCAGCAAGGGTAACTTAGGACCTCCCTTGATTTTTGGTTCTGGTATAACTTTAACATGTCTAAATCCAGTCATTTCTCTCTAAATATGCTTTTTTTGGTATTGTTTGGTTTTGTTTTTGTTTAGGAGAACACACACTTGGGCTATACAAAGGCTGAATGGCAAGAAAAGAAGTAATTCTCCCATTGATAGCATGGCTGCAATCTATTTTGGTTATAAAAACAATAACAAAGTGAAATTCTCTGGCTTAAACATTTTTTTACTAAGATAAATATCAACAAGTTCTGTAAACAAGATCCTGTGACTAGAAATTCCAATTAGTTTCCCATCTGACCTGGCTCCTCTTACATATATGAATATCCTCAGGTTGAGAGTTGAATGGGATGTCTGTTTTTTTGCAGCATGTTTAATTTTCTCATAGAATTTATTCTCACAGTTCTTCATTATCCTCTAGGACTTTTCCTGCAGACCACATGTTACTCATGAAATGTTCCTTGTGCCAGATAAAAGTGGACAGAAATTTATTATCTTCCAAGTCCTAGTGCTCTTCCATTGTCCTCTGTGCAACGTAAATTGTCAACACCATCATGAGCTTTCTTGTTCAATATAAACCACAGAGTGAGGATACAAAGGAAAGAGGGTTCCCTTATCTGTGAATTTTGGAGAACCATCAACAGAAAGAATAAAATTGATATGAATGTTTGGTTTCTGTTAGATTTGAACTAGAGGGACCCATACAATGTTCACAGCGCTGACTTCCAATGGGACAGGATGGATTTCTCAAGGAAAGTCAAAGCTTTTATCCTTCACAGAATTTCATCTTATGACTCCCTGATGCATCACATTAACACAAGATTCACAGGACAATTTTTGACTGTACAGGATTGCTGAGAGATTAAAAAAAGTCTATATACATTTCATAGCAATTCCTACATGGGAGTGAGGTTAATCAATTGGAGACCATGTTCTGCCAAAATAAACACACAGAGGTACATAGTCTGGTATTGTATATAATGTTTTTCAAATGACATCAAGTTCATATAATCAATAGTATTGCTAATTATTTTTGCCAGGAGACAGTAAAAAGAGAACACCAAAAGGAATTAGTTGTGCAGAGTCTGAAGAGTAAGTGTAGAGGGGCCAGAAAGGGTGTTTCCTGACTACTCAAAGTTTTTACTCTCATTTAACCCCATATGAGGACCAGGAGACCATTGCCTGTGGCAGTTATAATCCTTGTCTAGAGGGATATAGGATCTGACATGGAAAAATTCAGTTAGTTCCTAGAATCTATGTCACTCTCCTGGGGATGCTACAATAGTGGAAATTACACAATTCAAAGACCCTCTCAATCACCTTTAAGACAGTATATCTCATAATAGAATGAATCCCATATTGGAAAACTAGGACCTGACAGTCTTGAATCAAGGACAGGCAATTTCCAGACTCTTCATGCTGAGACTCACTCCCATTCAGTATAGAGTGTCATGTCCTGAGGAGGGGACAGGACTGAAGAGATGCAGGGACATTGAGCAGGATCCCAGAGTGGAGACTCTAGATTTTTCTATACCTTTTGGGACTCACACACTTGGTTACTTTATTAATTTCGAAATGTTTAAAAGTAGTGACCTGGTGTACAAGAGTACTACTTCCAACCCAGCCTACACAAGACTAATAATAAATGCAAAAGTTCAAATTTTAGAGTGTTTTAACAGAAAAATAATACTCTCTACAATTTACATACCAATGTTTTTCACACACAAGTCATTTTGTATGAATCACCACTCAGCTACACCTTTGAAATAAATTTCTTCCATTTAATATTGGGATTCAACATTCATAAACTTTTTTAGTCCTTCTAAACTTATCAAAATTTCATCATAATTGTGGAGCAAATAAGGCAGACGTGTGTCTGTGGTAAAAACACATACACACACACACACAAATTGAAATAAGACTGAATCATAGCACAAATATGTAATAAATAATGGGTGATTCTTTAATTATTTCCCTATGACTCAGTTTTGTCTCTTTCATTTGCTTTAGGCAATCACACAGTGAGGGGATTTCATCATGATCTCAGAAACAAACCTCCCTGCAGAGGAGTTCTGGACAAGCATGGGCCACTGAGCCCTAAACAAGTCCAGGAATCTACTTCAGAACAGGGAAAGAAAAACATCTGGTTTTCTGTGACTTTGCTTCTCACTGTCTAAGGACAAAGAGGCATTCGAGTAATTTCTCTCTCTGATAAAGAAATACTGTGTTTTTGTAAAGTCACATTAGTTTATTTCTCACTACACCTCTCATGGTGGTGTATATGATAATATTTCTTGTCCTTTTAGTTGTGGACATAGCTCTTACAAGGTGATCCATATATTGGTTTTTGAGATAGCCTTTCTTTTTTATTTATGAATAAACTTTAGTAATTTATTAATAAGTAAAAACTTTTAAAATATAATTATAAATTGGCATTATACACAAATACTTCTTTATTATTATTATTTCTATTTTTATTATTTCTATTATTTTATTTTCTATTCATTTTACATATCAATCACAGATTCCCCTGTCCTTCCTCCTTTCACCCTCCAGCCCTGCCCCTGAACCCACCACTCATTCCCACCTCCTCCAAGGCAAGGTTTCCCATGGACAGTCAACAGAGCCTGGTACACTCAGTTGAGGCAGGTCCAAGCCCCTCCTCCCTGTACCAAGACTGCACAAAGTGTCCCACCATAGGCACTAGGCTCCAAAAGCCGGTTCATGCACTGGGGATGGGTCCCATTCCCACTTCCTGGGGGCCCCGTACATTTTAAGCTAAACCACTGTCTCTCCTATCCAGAGGGCCTGGTCCAGTTCCATGGGGGCTCCTCAGCCATTGGTCCACAGTTCATGTGTTTCCGCTAGTTTGGCTGGTTGTTGAGACAGTCTTTCTAGGTGTCACAGACCTGAATGATCTTAAACTCACATTGTAGACCAGGCTGGCCTCGAATTCTCAGATATCCACCTGTCTCTGCCTCTCAAGTTCTTGGATTAAAGGCTTTCTTCAGCAAATTGAGCCAGGAATATTATTTTAATGAAATCTGCTTTCTGAAACTCAGCTGACATCAGCATGGCAGTAGTTGTCACATTAAAATATGAATTCCACATTTGATTGTCCACACCCGATGCACACAGAAAATCTGTATTTCGGAACACATCCTAGACTGTTCATACAAAGCAGTTGGTGTGATGTCTAGGGAATGAGACATAGAGTGACATGGTGTCCACACATCACTGTAGCTGAATTACCTACCCTTTACTGCACAGCACAGTATTTCCAGGAGTCAAATGTGTATGGCTGAGGTACAAGAACTCTGAAGTCAGTAGTTACTGACTCCAACAGATGGAATGTTTTGTGCAAGTAAATACATCATTTGGTATCATGATTAAAAATATCATACTAAATAAATACTCAAGTGTACACAGTGATAATTAATATGTTTTAATTGTATTCAAGAAGAATCCAATTCTTACCTATAGGAGAACTGAAAGTTATTCATGCAGATACACCTCCACCTGCACCAATAGATTTTAGTCTATGTTGTGTGATGTCTTCCTACAGAGTGTCATAGGAATGGAACTCTAACTCAAGTGTAGATCCTGAAAGACAGCTTCTCAAACATGTATATTCAAAGTAAAAGTCATTTTGTATGAATCTATACTAAGCTACATCCTTGAAATAAATTTCTTCAATTTAATATCAGGATTCAGCATTCATAAACTTTGTTAGTCCTTCTAAAATTACTGAAATTTTGTCATAATGCCCTCTGTGGAGCAAATAAGACAAAGAGGAGTGTGTGGTAAAAAGCACAATGATATAAAATATTTAATTATATCACAAATATGAACTAAATAATAAGTAATTATTTTATTTTTTCCCAATGACTCATGTTCTCTCTTTGTTTTCTCTAAGCAATCATATGTCTAATAATTCCACCACAAAACTCATTATACAGCAGCAAGAAATGCCAACAAAGCCTCCCCGTGACCAGTTCTGGGATACTCCAGGTTCCCCATTCAGTGTTCAGCACTGAACACACACCACTTACCAAGGAGCTGTGTGTGAGAACAGATTTCCTTGTGGCTTTTTAAATAAAATATTTTTTGAGAATTTTCTTAACCCGAGTACAGTACACATCAATAACCCACTCAAATTCCTCCCGTGTCCAATTCTCACTCCCTCCCAAATTCATAAGATCTTCAACTTAATAAATATTTTTACCACTGTGTGAGTGTGTGTGTGTGTGTGTGTGTGTGTGATATACTGAGCCAGATTATAGTTATGTATATGCACATGTGTTTAGAGCAGTAACTTGGAATTGAATATCCTATAAGGGAGCTTGTCCTTGAAGAAAATAGATTCTCCCTCCCTCAGTAGTCATTAATTACAAGCAGTTCCTCTTTGAGGGGTGAGGAACTGACAGGTTTCCTCCTATACTCGGGAGGTCTAGTTTAGGCATCAATATTGTTGAGATTTCATAGGTGCAGCATCTGTGTCTTGCACAGAAGATACCATCTCACAGTGGCATCCTGGTCCTCTAAGCCTTATAATCTTTATGTCTTCTCCTCAGGTCTTTCCCTGAACCTTCAGTGTAGGATTTACATTGAAGATACATCAGGTGTAGTTGGCCATCCCAGGGTCACTTGTTTTCTGCATGTTTACCTGATATGGATCTCTGTAATAGTCTCCATCTGTAATTAAAAACAAGAGCTTCATTAATGAGAGAGTTAGAGCTTTCACCTGAGGGTATAAAGATATGTTTTTAAAACATAGTCAGAAAACATATTTGTGTCTTGAAGGGAGGACACCATCGTCAGTCACAGTGTTTGTAGCTGAGTTGGTATTAACATTTCTGCTTGGATATCATGCAGGCAGAGTACATTTTGTTGGAGTAACCAATAATATCTTTGTACTTTAGGACTACTCCATGAGCATGTGCCCATTCTTAACACTATTATGGTGCCTGAGAAGCTGACACTAGAAAACTCTGGGGATGAGGAGAAAACCCAAACCACTCTTCTGTTAAAAAGGCATAGGGACAAAAGGTTCTGAAGAGGCTGGGGAGTCCGGCCGCACTGAGAGCAAGAACACTGAGGAGTAGAAGACCTACGGGCTAAGTAAGAGCAATGTCTACACAGCAATTCAGACAAACAAGACCATGGTGAAGACTGCCTAAGACACGGGAAAGAGCAACGATAACATGATGGTGTGAGGAGGGAGGTCACAGGAAGGGAGTAGCCCGTGGGAGAGGAAGGAGGTGGGTTACCTGGTGGTCCAGGGCAGGCAACTCTCTCAAGGTCCAGGTGGATCTTTGCTATGGAAAACAGTGGACATGGCTGGTAGTGAGAGAAAGGCAAGTCCTTGAAGATCTGGAGAGCAGAGGGACGTGGCATGGAAGGAAATAGGTGTACTGGGTGTCTCAGGAAGGTCACAGAAGAGCTGGCAGTACCTTTGTGATGGCGAAGAGCAGGTCTACATGGTAGATGCAGAAGATTAGCCCTGATGGAGCTAAATGGTAAGTAGAGGTCTTCAAAATGTGTTTTTATCATTATTAAAAAATAATCTCAGATGATATTTATATTTATATAATAGTTTACTTTTTGAGGATCAATCTTCAAGCTTTGTGCATGATATACTGTACCACTGAGCTTGGCCTCAAGCACGTTTGGTTGATTCCAATTAATGAATGCATTCACTAATTACTGAATTGTATACAACATTTCTTTTTTTTTGAGACAGGGTTTCTCTGTGTAGTTTTGGACCCTGTCCTGGAACTCTCTCGTTATATCCGTCTAGCCTGTAACTCACAGAGTACTTCCTGCCTCTGCCTCCCAAGCACTGGGAGTAAAGGTGTGGGCCAACACCACCTGACTAATATAACATTTCCTAAATGTTTATATTTTAGTTTTTTATCTTAATTTCCTATGAATTAATTTAATAATTTATGAAAACACAGCAGAAACTTTTACAACTACTGAGCACAATAAAGTACAGCTGAAAACTTATATCTATGTAAAACCATAAATTCATACTTTAAAACTGTCTTGATTATATGCCTTCTTTCTTTTCTTTTTCCTGTTGGCACAGTTTCATATAGACCAAGCATAACTCAAACCTATGATTCTCCTGCTCCAACCTCTTGCCTAGCATGCAGTGATGGGAATGAACAAAGGGCTTCAGGCATGCCAAAAATACTCTACCAACTAAGCTACATGCCTGGGAAAATAACTGATACTTTGATGTTATAAATGCCACTTAGATTCTTACTTCACCTCAGACAACTGAAGCATTAGTCATCTTCTCTAAGGCTCCTGCTCCTAAGTTCATGATAGAGCAGGAAGACATGCAAATAATTTTCTCCTCTGCTTATGAAAACCAGCCCTGATCCTACAGCTCTGACAGAGGAACCCAACTCAGGGCTGACCAGTCCTCTCATTCAGTGTTTACCACTGAACACAGAACTTCCAGCATGGAGTTGAGACTGAGCTGGGTTTTCCTTCTTGCTCTTTTAAAAGGTGATTTACAGATAAGGAGAGATTCTGGGTGTGTGAGTGGACATCAGTGAGGGTCAGTGGACATTTGTGAGAGCTTACTGACAGGATTCTCTGTTTTTTCAGGTGTCCAGAGTGAGGTGCAGCTGGTGGAGTCTGGGGGAGGCCTTGTGCAGCCTGGAAAGTCCCTGAAACTCTCCTGTGCAGCCTCTGGATTCACCTTCAGTGACTACTGGATGGACTGGGTCCGCCAGGCTCCAGGGAAGGGGCTGGAGTGGGTTGCACAAATTAGAAGCAAAGCTAATAATTATGAAACAAACTATGTGGAGTCTGTGAAAGGAAGATTCACCATCTCAAGAGATGATTCCAAAAGCAGCCTCTACCTGCAAATGAACAACTTAAGAGCCGAAGACACCGCCATTTATTTCTGTACTAGAGACACAGTGAGGGACCTTCAGTGAGAACCCAGACACAAACCTCCCTGCAGCAGTGCTTAGAACCAGCAGGGGGCGCAAAGCGCACACGGAGAGGAGGAGCACTGCAGATCAGGAGCAGGAACAGCTGATTGCTGGTTTATGTGGTCACAAGTGTTGCTCCATCTGCTCACTTCTCAGGATGTTCTCTACATTTACGGTTTGTGAAACCTGTTCTTCTTTGCTGCAATTTAAAATATATGCACCATACTGTCTAACATGAACTACGTGTGGAAAATCACCTCTGATTGCAGAAATGACTCTGCTCAGATAACAAGGATGAAATTTTTAGAAGGTCAGGGGCATTCGTGATTTTTCTCCCTCAGGACTTTCAGGGCAAAGCCTCAGTGTTGTTCTGATTAAAACAGCGTTTAACATTTGGGGAGCTGTGTGGGAGGTGAGGCCATAAACCCCAAAATGTCTCATGTATTTCTGATTTCCCTGATAATTTTGCACATCAGGCACAGATCTGACCTGCTTGTATTTATAGTTGATTCAGTTAATTAATCTGTAACTTTCATCATCATATCTTTCATTACATTTTGTTCATAGCTCCTGACCTTTGTTCTAAACAAGACAGCAGCTACTGATTGTTAACTCAGCTGGTGTCTAGTCTGTAACTCTGTGGGCAGATGGGTGACTGGGGAAGGTTGTTTCTGAATGAAAATATATATATTAAATTAAAGAAACGTGAATGGTCCCAGTTATGGTGGAGGAGAAAGATTATTATATACATGTGGAGACATAGCCAGACCAGGGGCCTCTGGAGAGTCCTGAATGAAGATTACACTGATCAATGTCAGGAGTGAGGATGGAAAGAGGGTGGAGGGAGGGGAACAGGGTACAGGATCCAGGGTGCCAAAAAGAGAGAAGAGAAGGACCAGGTAACTAAAATAGTTGGATTATATAGGGAAGGGAAGCTGGGGAAGGGAAGCCCAACTCCTTGGCTGGAGACATTTAGGGTAGAGTAGGGTATGCCTGCAAGGACGGCCCTGTAACAACTAGGGACTAAGGGATGCAGGGAGAACCTTGCAGCTGGTGTCTGCTTTGATATGTTAAATAGAAACCTCTGCCATTTTTCCCAGGTTGAAATCTAATACTCCAGCCTTTTGGTTGATATTAAATAAATTTTAGGGATGATATGTAATCTTATCAATGACTAACTATTTCATGCTGTCACTGGAATGTCATTGTTGGTTGGGGCATAGGGGAGCTGGAGTGCTGGCCCAGTCTGGGAAGAGCAGAATGTTTTACTTGCTGAGCAGGCTCTAGATCACCTTCTGGTTCAGGGGCTTGCAGACAGCATTTGGAGCAGTTTGTAAGGCTGGAACACCTGGGGCTGGCCACCTTGAAGCTTTCTGGGATGCAGATTTTGAGGGAACATCTAGAGCTGGCTAGTGGCTGCAGCAGTCAGCAATTAATTTGAAATCTGTTGGAGCCAATTGCTAAGGTACCAGCCCTCAGCAGGTCAGGTACTGAAGAGGTGTGGGGCCAGCACAACTGCACACACACAGGAGATTTTTCTGAGGGCCAAATCTTAATTCTCCACTTTATTTTTGTCTTTCTGCCATTCCTACTGGGTTCTCTCTGTTCTGTTCTTTTACCCTGCTCTTTTCCTCTACTTCTTACTAATTGATCTCCTTCAAGTTCCCTGAAGTTTTCCTTCTACATCTTTTCCCCTTGATGTTTCCCTTCTGTTACTATTATTTTTCTTATCTGGTACATCTGCAACCTGAACTAAGCTGATGTTCTGCAGGTCTCAGCTGCTGCTGATTGACTGCTGCCACTTGCACTGGCTCTGGTGTCTGCTGTTTTTGGTGGCTTCTGGAGCTTCTGAGTCTGCTCAGACTGTCAAGCTCACAGTGGCTGCTAAGTTCTGGATGCTGCCCTGTGCACCCCAGGTCCCGTCCATGCTTGGGGGAGGGGAAATACTCTATTATAAATTTCTATTTTACCCAAGTCTTATTTTACCCTAATATAGCTAAGCCTACAAAATATTTTTATGCCTACAACTTATTCTATCCTTATATTTCTAAGCCTACACAATATCCTTATGCATAAAACTTATTATACCTTAATATACCTAAGCCTACATCACTATGACTTACTTCTACTATCAATTTTAAACCTAATTCTAGTAGAGATTTGAGAGAGAAGAGAAAAAGAGAAACTTAGAAAGAGATACATGCTGCAACCTCACTTGGGCATCTTTCAGCCACTTTACTTTCACTCCTGAGAATAAAATATTGTCATCTTTATTTTTCAGTTCCTTACCAGCAGACCTCCTTGTACCCATGATGCCCCTTCTTTCCTTTTGCCACGTTTCTGGTCCCTGTTCGGGTGCCATTTGTGGAGGGTATACCCCCACCTTTTACCACAGGATACTTTTGAGGAGTGAGGGACAATAGATTTAGATAGAAATATAGAGGGGAGAGAGAAAGACAGAGACACAGGATAACCTTTGGTGGGCCTGGATCTTTATCTACCAGTCCAGAACTTTATTCAAAAGGGCTTTTTATAACAATTCCAAGGAGTGAGGAAAGGAGCTCCCCTGCTAGATACAATCAAGTGCAGAAGACCTTATGGAGTGCTGCTTGGTAAAACAAGCACAGATTTCACTAGGAAACCTCTGTGGACTCCCACAAAGGGCAAAAATGGGCATAAGGAATTCATCATCACATTTCATCACTAACCTGTTCTAGCAAGAAAGGCACATCAGCTAGTAATCACCAGCCTATCTTTGTGATTGTCCCTTGTCCTCAATGAGTCCCTTGCTCAACTATTTAAAGTTTGCCTTTCTAAACTTTAAATTGTCTGACAAGATTTTCTACATCAAAGCCATTCACAAAAACATCATGATCACCACACCTCTAAATTCTTTCTAAGGGTAGTGGCTGAATCATTATTCTGCTCCAGCAGAATAATGCTTGGAAAAGTCAATCACATTTATTGTAAGTACCAGTGACACTGACTCAGGAGGAGTTAGAAATCCCCTTAGAGTTTTTATACCACTCGTAGATTGTGAGAGACTTAGTGTCCACAAGGGCAACAAGCAGAACTATGATTAATAACAGCAAGAGATCCTCAGAGATCCCAGTTTTTGGAACTCTATCTCTCCAAGAAAAACTCAATCTGATTATGCTAACTGCTGTGCCATTTTCCATGAGTTCCAAAGCTCCTTGCTATTCCTCTCACATGGACCCTGACAGTACTTAGATTAGGGAGAAAAGGTAAAGTTAAGGAGTTTAGGGGAAATTTTTATCTGGGAGAACATTTGAAACTTTTAAGTCCATGGTCCTGGTTTGAGGGAGGGGAGTTCCAAGACTAGGGGAGAGGAGGAAGAGATCCCACCCTCAGGAATAATGAAAATAGGCAGGTGGAAAAAAATGTTGTTGATTGACAGTATTTATCTGGAGCTCATTTGACCTGCTAGAGATGGATACAAGTTAATAAACTCAAAGTTATAGTATTTTTTTAAGTTCATAAAAAGAGAAAAAAGTTTTAAATATGTTAGCATTACCACTGTTTGTAATATGCATTGAAATCCACATTGTGCCAAACGCAATAGACTCACACTTTTGAGTCATAGTAAAAGATTGACAACATAAAAGTAATTCTATATTAAAAGCATGAACACTCTTCACTCTATCCAGAGACTGGGTGTCTATAGATTGAACAGATGTTTTTAACACAATGAGAAGCAATGAAAGGAAATTTAAAATCTTGAGTTTGTGACTATGACAATATTATCAGTGCTTTACCAAAGCTAGATTAGTAAATTATCAGAATGACATGGATTATAAAATTCTGAACTTTTCAATTCTCAGTATAACAAATAGCATAACAAGGGAAAGAAATCTAAACCATTATTCATTTGTCTATACTTTAAGTCACTTTCTTAGACCAGTATAACTTGCATAATCCCCCCTTTCAGAGTTCCACAATGTATTAATGCTTTAACATCCTCATACCTCTTATAATTTATATTAATGTTTTGATATATTGTATCTCAGAACACTTTCTTAGCCCCTCTGAACTACAAGAACTTTAAACTATTTTTTTTCAATTATTTACCATGAGCCACAGTTGGTTGATAATTGAGACTAGTCAGGCTAAAGCAAGTTCCTTTAAACAAAGGCATAGTAAAAAGTTACTTTGAAAGCTGTCTTGTGAGTTAATCTCTTTTTAAAGACTGGTAGCTAGGTAAACTGCCATTCTCAGGCGGAGGCCTAGAAGCTCTGGATAAGTGAGGTCTTAGGCAGGAGTTCTTAGAAGGCAACTGAAACCTCCAGGGAGGATCTGGGTATTTGCTACTGTTAAAGCTACAATTAGTCAATATCATCAGTGATCTGAGAAGGATAAATTATAACTTAAAATATAATCCAAATAGGTTATGATTAATTTAAATGACAGAGACAACTGCCTTTACTAAGATGGGTTACCCTAGGGTCCCATGGTCTCCATAGCTTTGTTGAAAACAGTAGTCTGTATTCAGCGGTCATACATGAGATCATCTAATATTTAGGTATCATACAGAGAAGCCTAGCTCTTGGGATGTCAGGCCCATGTATCAGATTTTTCCTGTAGAGGAACTGGGAGAAATTAATCTTACTTAGACCAATCAAAGTAGGACAATCAGCAGTTTGAGCAGTTTGAGCAGATCCCTGACAGCAGGCAAGTCATGGGGCAATTTTGCCTAGTGGTTAGCATTACCACAATCCAGGTGGAATCATTGTTTCCCATCTGTATTCTTTGGAGAGTTAAAGAATTCCTGCTAGTGGAGCAGTTCTGTGTATTATGGGAAATGTTGTTATTAAACAAATTAAATGCCATACTCAGATGATCTCTGAAGAGTTTGAAGGCCATCTATCTCTTAAGTGTTCACTCCTTTCAGGCTTAACTTTGAAAATGGTTACAGCAAACTAAAAAAGGCTTATATTAAATGAATAATTTACAAGTTAGTAGTTTACATAAAGTTACGGTTTTATATCTTATTCCCTGGTAAGTTTGAGCCTTAAAAATTTATGTTAAAGATTTAATTGAAGATCCTTTAGTAGTAAAATGAACCACAATTGTAGTAAACTCTTACCATGACAGAATATCACAGTTTTTGTATGACTTAGGTTATCCAAATAACTAAAGTTTAACAAAGTTACCAATGACAAAGAAGCTAGACAAATATTGTTGTAAACCTCAGCAGATATTAGGAATTTATAAACTTTATTATCACATATACCTTATTTATGATCTATGTATTGTTACTTATCTAAATCATTTAGATACTTGGTGCTGAACAATTAACAAAGACATAAGTAATTAGGTGTAATCTATACTTCAGCTATTGTTAGAGTATATCTTTATTACCTTAAAATATTACTGTTAGAATCCAGTTACAGTAGGGTTTGGGTCCCAAAGAGAAGGTGTGGATGAGGTGAAAGGAAACTGACATGATCTGAAGGTGAATGAAGACAGTTTCTGCTTTATTGAAGAAAGGATACATCTTTTATACTCTATTATTATACAATAGTTTAGCCACCATGAAGATTGAAAGCAAGATTAATGATTCTGGGATGTCATCAACATTATCACAGCATTTTTCCTGAGAAAAAGGGAACAGTTCAGCAAGTATCTAAATGTCTATTGTTCTCTACGTTTCAGTAGCTCCACCAGGTGCCCTCTTATGCTTCCTTCTGCATGGTCTCAGCCTTTGTGGTCAGGAAGTGTCAGACATTGAGTCCTGAGAAACAAACCCTATAAGAGCAATTTTTATTACTCCAGGGGAATGATGCAGTATTTGTACTGTGTAGCATAATAAACATTGAGCTTTTTCCTAATTGTGCTCCTCTGTCCCTTAGTCTTACATTATGAACTGCTCACCTCATATGCTCCCAAAAGGGTAGGTCCTGGTATCTTACTCTTCTCCTTTATACTTTTCCATTCTGATCTCTCTATACTTATTAACAGAAATCTTGCTCTTAGTTGACTCAAGCTCTATATCTGGGCCAGATGTTTCCCTTGAGAGTGTGTTTCATCCTTGAGAAAAGGTATGTCCCATTAGTAAACCTTCAACTTCTCTATTCTTGGTGTAATCATGGGGGCATAATGGAGATTCTTGTTTGGGAGTAGGCAGTTATCAGACTATATGTTTTCATGGTGGCATGGATTTTTTACAAAGAATTATTTTGTTTCACGAGACTGCCATTGTACACATTCACATTCCCTACAGAAGCACACACAAAATTTCCCAAGTGAAAGACATACGGAATCTCCCATAAGACATAGTGAGAATTATTAAAAATGTAAGAAAAAAGATGATGTAGAATTGCGATCTGCAATGCTGTAACTTTGTCAAGCAGCAATTTAATCATCATACTCACTGTCATGAAAAGCCTTATGTTATTAAAACTTTTTAAATTACACATTCTGTAGATCTTTGAAGGGTTTGAATGGTATCCATCTATCTAAATATATCTGTTTAACCTTGAACACATACCTAATATGACTACAAGTTTGATTATTACCAATGACTATTAACCTGTACTTCTTAATTATACATTACATTCTAATAGAGCTACATAAGCACAATACCCCCCAAAAGAGTAGAAACATATATAAAGTATAACAAAACATACTTTAAATATGTTTCAATGAACCAAAATCCATGCCAATATGAAATATTTTGAGATTAATAGTTGTTTATTGGATAAAAGTAGATTCAATAATCTACAATTTTATATTATCATTTCTATATCATATCACCCTTTTTTCCTTTAAAAAGAGATCTTTTAACTTCTTTGGTTAGGTTTTTCCTTGACCATGACGAATAACAACTTGTAACAAACATCTCATCATGGTTGTGATGGCCTTGTCATCACAAGAACAGCGCAAAATAACAGCATTTCATCGGATACCTCTTCACAGGTTTGTTCTTTCATTCACCTACCTCATCTTCCATAGTGTCCCTTAATCCTTTGAGCAGGTGTCATCAGCAATTCATTTGCTACTTAGCACTTCATGGTCACCCATTCTCAACACCATGTCCTTTTATAAGTCTCTGAAGTCATTATCATCCTATGGAATGAAAAAAAAGAAGCTCTTCACACCTAGAGTTACAGCAGGACTGTGAATATAAACATAAAAGTTATTTGAGAGAGTTTAGACACAACTCCATCAGCAGAATCTCTACAGTACATTCTTACCTAGGGCCTATTACCCCCAGCCATAGGCTTTTGACCAGGTTAACAGTGCCAGGCCTGCAGGACTATTGGTTATTTAATGAAGAAAAGAAATGAAATGGGAAAGGACATGACTGCTCCCAGGTATGGTGGAAGAGAAAATTTGTTTTAGATATGTGGAAGAGCATAGTCAGGGGCAAGGACATCTGAGAGAGTCCAGAGTGGGCATGACCAGACTGATTTGGACCATGTGTAGAGGAGCTGGAAAGGGACATCAGAGAGGGGAACCATGTGCAGCAACCAGGAGGCTAAAAGTCCAAAAAGAAAGAAGGTGCAGGTAACCAAAATGTGTGTATTGCGTGGGAAGAACCTCTGGGTGAAAGGAAGACTATGCTGGAGATTTCAAGCTAGAGGACAGGGTATACTATGAGCTATAGCCTGTAAAATGTAGGGACCTAGGGATGCTGGGATAACCTTGAGGCCAGGTCCAGCTTTTTTTTATTTTTATTTTTTGGTTTTTCGAGACAGGGTTTCTCTGTGTAGCTTTGCGCCTTTCCTGGAGCTCACTTGGTAGCCCAGGCTGGCCTCGAACTCACAGAGATCCGCCTGGCTCTGCCTCCCGAGTGCTGGGATTAAAGGCGTGCGCCACCACCGCCTGGCTCAGGTCGAGCTTTGATATGTTAAATGGGCACTTCAATCATTTGTCCTGGGTTTGACTCTTAAAATCTATGCCTCTTTTTGATAATAAATAAATTATAAGGGGCCAAATGATTATCTCTGTTTTCTTGCTGACATTTGGGCATCATTGGGAAACCAAAAAGTTGAATGTTGTCCATGTCCAGGAAGAGTGGGCTAATTCACTCAATGTCCAGGCTCTGCAGAACCATCTGGGTTTAGAAATGTTCAGGTAGCAGTTGGAGAAGCTTTCAGCATTTAATTGATTGGAAATCTGTGGGAACAGATATATAGGAAGAAAATAAAGTTAAAGAGTTTAGGGGGAAAGTTTTTTCTTAGGTGTACACTTGATACTTTTAGGCCCATGGTCCTGATAGCTGGGGGAGGGGATTCCCAAAACCAGAGAAAAGGATAGATCCTACCTTCAGGATTAGGCAGGTGGGGAAATAGGCTGGTGATTGACAACACTTCTCTGGAGTCCATTTAACTAGTGAGAAATGGAACCAAGTCTAATCCCTGAAGCTTACAAGAATTTTTTTTTAATTTTTAAAAAGAGGTAAAAGTTTTAGATATATTAGTATTACCACTGTTTGCAATCTGTACTGAAATAAGCATTTGTAGAAAAGGCCCTAGACTCATGTCTTAAATGATAATTTTTTTTTTTTTGGTTTGGTTTGGTTTTGAGACAGCGTTTCTCTGTGTAACAACCCTAGCTGTCCTGAAACTCTATCTGTAGACAAGGCTGGTCTCAAACTCACAGAGATCCACCAGTCTTTGCTTCCTGAGTGCTGGGATTAAGGTCATGTACCATCACCTCCCAGAAAGTCATAGTTTTTAAAACCTTGGGGGCTGAAAAATGTTTCTGCATTAAAAGCATGACTCTTTTCTATATCCAGAAGACTGAATATCTATATATCTATATCTACATATATATATATCAGACAGATATTTCTTAGCACAATAAGAATCACTTTTAAGTCAATACTTAGAAGAAAACTAAAAGGAATTTAAAATCTTGAGGTTGTGAATATGATAATAGTAGTAGTAAGCACTTTATCAGAATTAGATTAATAGCTTATCAGAACTCCATTGATTAATGTTAAGACTCTGAACTTTTGAAGTCTTAATCCAACAGTAGCACAGTGAAAAAAGAAATGAAGCTTTTTTTAATTTTACTATACCTTGAATCACTTTCCTATCATAACTTTAGCTTTCATGTCCTCAGACCTTACAGAAACTTGTGATTACACCTTACAACACCTTCTTAGACCCTAAAACATTTTCTTAGATTCTTCCAGCTTAAGCTTCAAACTTCATACCCCTTTTCTCTCCAATGATTCACCAGGAAACACAAGTGGATGACTACTGAGAACAGTCATTGTGAAGCAGTATTCCTTTAAATAAAGGAACAGTAAACCGTTACCTGGAAATTTGTTTTGTGAGTTTTCCTCTTTTTTCAGTCTTGCAACAAGGTGAACTGTGTCTATAACTAGTAGAAGTTGTAGGAGGGTGAGGCCTGTGGCCTGATTTTTACACAAGAATAGAACTGAGAAGGCAGCTGAAATCTTGGGAAAAGAGTTGGTACTAGCTGCTGTTAAAGCTACAATCAGTCAATAACTTCAGAAATCTGAGAAGGATAAATTATTTTTGGAAATATAATCTAAACTGTCTATGTATCAATTATAATGACAAAGACCCATTACATAGATGGGTTACCTTAGATCCATGTGGTCTCCACAGTTTCACTGGGGTCTTGAACTGTCATAATGAGCAGCATAGGCCTTTGGCTGCCAGATTCAGATCTGAAAATTTTCTATAGAGGGGTAATGTGGGGGGCTGACCTTACTTTGACTGGGCAATGTAGAGCAATTAAGCCCAAAGTGGCCAAAGTTTGAGCAGGTTCCTGGCACCAGATAAGGTATGGGTTAGTTTTGCCCAGTTATTAGTGTTATCACAAGCCAGGATGAGTTGCTGTGTCCCATCTGTCTTCCTTGGATACCTTCAGGGTAACTTGCATTTCTTAATTATCCTTAAAAGTTTACAGTAAGGTAGTAGCTTTTCTAAGACTAGGACTTTACATTATATCCATGTTATATTTATCTTTAAATTTTTTTGAATAGAAGATCTTTTACTATCAAAATAAAACTTCTTAATCATAGATATGGAAGAATACAGAGAGCAGAACCAGGTGCAGCAGCCAGAAGGCCAAAGGTCCAAAAGGGTAGAAGGGATGGGTAGCCAAAATGTCTGTATTATATGATTATATAGGGAAGAGACGCTGTGTACTTAAGAAATGATTCTGGCAATATCTCTGCTGTGTAAATCTCCAATCTTCCCAGGTGGCTAGACTTGCTGTCTCTGTTTAAATTGTTCAAAGGGTACCCTGGGACTTGAGAGAGATCCAAGGATGGCTCTATGTATGGATTGTATAAGCTTCAGGTCTATATAAGGTAGTAAATATTCCTGTCTGAGAGCCTGGATCTCTTTTGTGCATTAGCCAGAACTAGGTATGTGCTATTATTAAAATGAGTTTCCCTTCATTACTCTCTAAGTTTCAGGAGTGATTTTTGTTGATGAAAGTCAGGAGCTAAACACAGATATTGCAAGACAGAAGTTTATTAATGGCCAGGCCATATTTTCAGTCTTGCATAGTGGGAGAATGTAAACAACCCAAAGTCAAGACAGAGTAGTCTCTCTGTACTACTCAAGCAAGCAATTAAAAGTGCAATTTTCCAGTTATTTTTACGATCATGTGAAAGGTACATTGTTGTGTGAGTTCATTCTATTCAGCCAATGACTTTTGGTGTGTCTGGCCTGATGGGTGTGGTTTTCTCTGAGTACATAACTGGTTAAAACTGAGGAGGGGCATGCACTCTCTCACTTGGGTGGTGAGGACCAGGTCAGGTGGCATGGAGCAGCCTTCGGTTGGTTCCCATCTTCCCTGGGCAGAACGGCTGGATCAGCAAAGGGATCAGTGGCGGCATCTACCTTGTCCTGTATTTGTGAGTCTGTATCCCCATTGAATCTGCTTAAGAAATTAATATTAGACCTCAGTGATTGTCACATTCGGACATGTTATGGGTTTATGGCCAGACAATTAATACTGCAAAAGATTTTAAGGTCAGTCAATTCTCAGAACAAGGAAAACAATTTACAGTGTGTAATTCACAAGATTATTGAGGAAGAACTAGGCAAAAAATTGACTTCTAGCTAAGAACTTGATTAAAAGGTAGCATTGTTTAACTGAAAAAAATGGAGTCAGTTGTCCTTTAACAATTCCCACTCCTGTTAGGGGTCTCTAAACCATTAGAGATCATCATCTCCAATAGGAATTGGTCCCAAGTGCTTATAGTGGCTCCTCAGGACCATTAGTTTAACTGATTTACACATTTTATATTTGCATTCAGAAGACATGGTCCACAAATGAAGGTCAGTAAAATAAGTAATATGAGACCCAGCAAAGTGTTAGGTAGGGCAATTAACCAAAAAGGACACATACCAATTTTGACTGGTGAACATAACTCTTTTCTGTCCTTAATTCTTTAACTAGACTGAAACTTTTTCTATTTCCAAATGATTAGCATAAAGACAATATTGTTTTCCAAGAGCTATGTAGAGTTTCCTGTTGCATGAGGAGGAGGTCATGTTCCCTTCAGTTCTGCAGTAAAAGCTCTGCCAGGGAGTGCATAGAGGAAGTCAGATGACCAACAGGTGTTTACAGCTCTGATAGATTCTGATCAACCTATTGAGTCAGTTTGATAACTAGTAACAAGTGTAGCAGTTTTCAGCTCTGCCAAACCTGCTGTCCCAGACCTTATTACTCAGGGCACCAACACTTGGCCTGCTCTAGCTGAGCAAGTTTAGTGATGTCAAAGTGGACATACAACTTGCTCTTATTTATTTATGAGCATTCCACATGCAAATTCATAGCAATGCTGCCAGAAGCCAAGCTCCTGATTAAATTCAGAGCTGTCTATACTGTGGAGAATATTTTCTGTGAGGCATTGAATTCATCCTCCAAAATCTGGAAAACGTGTGGGTGTCCATTTTCCTGTTGATGGTTCTCAGCTGTGAGTTCTACAGGGCTGCAGTGAAAAACCTTTGTCCATTGGTTCTGAGTGTCCTGATTCACTATTTTTCTTTGTTCACAGGTGTCCTATCCCAGGTGCAGTTGTGGGAGTCAGGGCCTGGTCCCTCTCAATCAATGTCCCTCACCTGTACTGTCACTGGTTACTCCATCAGCAGTGGCAATTGGTGGAGTTGAATTCATCAGCACCCAGTGAAAGGATTGGAATGGACAGGTGAAATTTATAATAATTGAGGCACCATCTACAATCTGTGTCTCAAGAGGTAAATAACTATGAGAGGAGTAAAATCAAAGAATCAGTTTTCCCTGAAGCTGAGCTCTGTGACCACAGAGGACACAGCTGTGTATTACTATGTAATAAACACAGTGATGAGGCTTCAGTGTGAGTTCTGCTGTGGGATGGTCTGTATGTCAAACATGTTGCTTATTGGTCAACAAATAAAACACTGATTGGCCAGTGGTCAGGCAGGAAGAAGTATAGGCGGGACAAGGAGGAGAGAATTCTGGGAAGTGGAAGGCTGAGGAGACACTGCTAGCCGCCACCATGACAAACAGCATGTGAAGATGCCGGTAAGCCTCAAGCCATGTGGCAAGGTATAGATTTATAGAAATGGATTAATTTAAGATATAAGAACAGTTAGTAAGAAGCCTGCCACGGCCATACAGTTTGTAAGCAATATAAGTCTCTGTGTTTACTTGGTTGGGTCTGAGCAGCTGTGGGACTGGCGGGTGACAGAGATTTGTTCTGACCGTGGGCCCGGCAGGAAAACTCTAGCTACAGAGTTCAAACACAAAACTTACTTCAAGTACAGGAGTGTCTCTGTTAGCAGGTACCGAGTACTCTTCCAGTCCTGGGTCAAAGCCCAGAAACATGTGCAGTGAAGAAGGACCACCCACTTCCTGTGGGCTGAGGCGGGGTTTGTCTACCAACATCTCAGCTGTCCCCTAGGAACATTTCTTCTTTGGCTTTGTGGTTGTGCTTTCACATATTCTTTTGTTTTGTTTTGTTTTGGTTTTTCAAGACAGGGTTTCTCCATGCAGTTTTGGTGTCTGTCCTGGATCTCACTCTGCAGACCAGGCTGGCCTTGAACCCACAGATCTGCCTAACTCTGCCTCCTGAGTGCTGGGATTAAAGGCGTGCACCACTGCTGCCCAATCTTGCTTTCACATATTTTTAAGTGGCAGTAAAGACAGCAAAGGCAGTAAAAAATGATGTGATTACTTTTATAGAAGGGATGGGATAATAAGTAGGAACCTTGTCCTCACCAGTTATCATTTGATCTCCTTTTCCTTCCTGAGCAACAGAATACACCAAGGATTCTCAGCACCCCTTGATAGAAGTATAAGCTGAATTTTTACTCCACAAAACAAACATGGCCAATGTTAAATGATGGTGTAGGCTCCTTTGGAGTGTGGCTTTTTAGGATAGCATTAAAGTTAAAAGTGGTCCGTGACCACTTTGAATCAATAAAATATGTTGCTGTCTTTATGGGATAAGGAAAATATACAGATACTGGAGTCTCTCTGTCTCTATCCTTTTCTCTTTCTGTCTTTCTCCTTGTATCCCTCTTTACATCTCCACCTCTACATTCTCACATACAAAATTTCATCTGAAGAATAGCCCCAAAGTCCACATGTGACCACTGACTAGTGGTGAGAAGAGATGTCCTTAAAAACCATGGAGTCTTTAGTGCTGGACTTGAGGCTTTCATACATGAGAGTAAATGATTCTGCTCTTTACACCACCCAGGCTGTAAAGAGTTACTTAGAAATCTGAATGGACTAAAACATAAGAGAGATTTTCTCCCAAATGCCAGCTCAGTTCAGGAACACACTGTCCCAATCTGGGCCTCTTCTATCAGACAGATAAATGTCTATCTTAGAAGACATGATCACTGCCTCTGCTCCTCGGTATCGTTATGATACTTAAGGTTTTGAACCTCTTGCTCCCCATCACAGTGGCCTCCTTGGTGGGCAAAGTTCCTCTTTCATTGCTTTTCCTCGGTTTCCTGAAGGAGATGTACTTCAGAGGAGATCAGAGCACAGATCTCATATTCGTTATGAGGAACACAGGAAGAAAAGCTAGGGAGGGAACCACAAGTCTCTCTGAACTTTTACACTGGTTGGGTGGTGTTTTGAAAAACACCCTAGAAAATGAGAACTGAGATGGTTTTCTCAGCTCTCATTTGAGGGCTTCCTGTGAATTTCCTACATTCTGTCTACTCTTCTAGTACCCAGTGTCTTGAAAACTTCACCTCCTCATCACCTGCTCCTTCTACCATCTGGAATCTGTCTATGTCTGCCCTGAGCACATTGGATAAAATTTGCTTGCTTCTTCTCATTGCTCCCTTCACTCCAGGCTCAGAAAGAAGATCAATGAAAATTTTGCCATCAGTGAGCCAAGCCCAATTCATTCTCAAGGATTCATCTCATATGTGCATCCTTATTAAACACTTAAGTTCAGGTGATCCCAAGTCCAGTTGACCCTCTATACAATGAACACACAGGACTGTAGGCATCTCAGCCTGTATTTCACATGGGACACAATTGCCTGCTGACCTCATGGTGGCCTTTTGCAACTCCTATGCATCACATCAAAGTAGACCTAGATGATTCAGATTCAGATTTCCAGGAGGCCAAACCCATTGGATGCTGCTGTTTCAGTGGTCATTGAGAGGCTTGTAGCTGGTCATTTACAATGTCTCCAGTGTTCCAAGGACTAGAGCACATGCTGCAGTCAAAGGACTATGACATCTGCAGCTGGAGAGTGAGTCTGAAACCACAATGAGAGAAGAATCTTTATTTATTAAGTAAGGTTAGAAAATACCAAGTAAGAGTGAAGTGTAGATCATGACACTAAACAGGAGAGTGTAATTTGAGTTGATCGTGTATGGACAGACACCAAAAATCACCTAGGGCTTCTGCTTGTTTTCATTCTGAAATAACCATTCTGGGTGGTTATAAACTTACAGAATTTCAACAACAGAAAGCTAAAAAAAAATCACTAATGATTTGAAACACTTGTGATTAAAAGAGAAAATAATATCCCATACCTTTAAATCTTTTAACTGATTTCTTATAGACATATCCAACAACAAAATAAAGTAAGCTGTTACAATATCACAACTTACCTGATCCTAGACCAGTGGAGCCTCTAAAAGTGATTGGCAAAGCCCTTTGCAGTCATCGCTCGTGATCCCTGCAGCACACTGACCAACCACCTTCTGAGACCGTGTGCATGACTCTACTCATCCTGAGTGTCTGCTCTCTATGCTGTCTTTCTGAACCTTCCTCATGGCCATTAATTGTCTTCACTCACATTGACTTCTCTGTGACTGTTTGTTTCAAACTGTCTTGTTTAACGTACCCTATCAGGCTCAGCCTCACTCTTGGTTGTGATTGACCTGCTTCTGTCTTCAGAATGCCCACACTCTGGGTCAGCAGCATGCCTGGCTCATTCATATAAATCCTTTTGCTTCTCACTTCCTCCTTGATCAGGGTCCTCAAGGAATTTTACTTTTATTGCCACTGCCTTGTGCTATATGTAAAAGGTCATTTGAAAAATGACATCCAACGACTGCACAGATCCCACAGTGATGATCCTGCCATTAATGAACGATGATTGTCCTTTTGATTTAGATTGATGGTATTAATCCTCTTATTTCCAATTTATCAGATTTTTTAACCTTGTTTTTCATCCTGACTGCAAATAGTAAGAGGAAAGGTTTCCTATACGTGTTTTTTGCCCTAGAAACCTGTGTTGGCCCCCTGTTGTCGCGTGCTCCCTAGATAAGGACAAGTGAGCCTGGAAAAGTTTCCATGGCTGTATGTGAGGCAGAATGGAAATTGGTCAGTGTTTTGGAGGGGTGTACAAGTGAGGCAGCATGCATAGATAAAGGAAGTGTTTGGATCATAAATTAGTGTATATAGATAAAGGAGGTATGTGGAGTAGTAGACCAGCATGCATAGTTAAAGGAGGCGTGTGCACCAGAGGCTCAGTGATTATAGGGAAAACAGATGTGTGGACAGGTAGATCTGTAGCCAGAAGTGTTCTCTGACCCACCCAGCCCCTGTGGTCCCATAGCAGCTTGTAAAATAATCACTCAGAAGCTTATATTAATAATAACTTCTTGGCCATCAGCTCGGGCTTATTACTGACTAGCTCTTACACTTACATTAACTCATAATTCTTAATTTATGTTTTGCCACGTGTTCCATGACTTACCAGTCTGCTGGCATGTTGTTGTTCCTTTGGTGGCAGCTGGTGTCTCCTCCACCTCTGTCTTTCTTCTTCCTCTCTCTCCAGTTGGATGTACTGCCTAAACTTATTCTGCCTCACCATTGGCCAAACAGCTTTGTTTATCAACCAATCAGAGCAACACATATATATTCACAGCATACAGAAAGACATCACACAGCATGGATCCGCATGGATCAGTAAAGCTTAGGAAAGGAGGATGGGAAGAACTTGTCTGTGAAACTGTAAGATTCTGTTTTGTTTTTTTGAAAATGAGAGGCAAACTATCAGAAGCTAATTCCTGTTCAGTTATTTTGGAAGCCTGAGTTATTCAAAGCCTTCTTTTGTGTGAGGAGCCAGCCTAACTCTTTCCTTGCACCATCTCAATCTTCCTTCTAGCCCACCTCTATTCCTTTGAATCAGTAACCAATACCAATACCTAGAAACAATTTCTACCACAGACCCATAGTGGCTACCTGGGCCTGGGACTCAGGTAGATGATTTTTACTACCCTTCCCATCCTCCATTATGGTCTCTCCAGTCTCACTCTGAGACTCATACCATCCTGCTTGCAGGAGCCTCTTCTCTCATCCTACATCCATTCCCTGGAGACTCTACTTCTTGGTTATGACTCAGCTGATCTCCATATTCACCGGGTTCTTTAAAGAAGAGGCTTCTCATATTGAGGTTAGTATCAGCTATGATAATCATAGATATTTAGGAGGCTGTTTGCTGCTTTTGACAAATTTTAAACCCATCCAAATGATAAACATGTGAATGAATGTAGTTTAAACTTTGATTTTCAAGGTTTTGTGTGACCATTCTTTCCTGTCAGTATGGTCCATATCTAAAATAGGGATCACTAAAGCATGTAATTATACTATGTGCAAGTTTGCATCAATTTTCTGCAACAGTCCTGGAGAAAGGAAAGCCACTTTTGTTGACCACATCTCCATGTGTGGAGGAGCCTAGAGAACAAGTAAAGACACATGGGGAAAACCCAAATTCCATGACTTAAACCTAGAGGAGACCCAGACAAGAGCCAGACTCCAGAGTGACAGAAGAGTCCCAGGCTTATTATCCCTGTTGCAATGGATGTCGTTGCCATCAGGTGGTGCTCACACCTCACCTTACAGAAGGACCCTGAGGAGCAGGTGCAGAGGAGACAGAGAGACCTAACTCCATCCAGGAACCATTTATCCAAAAGAAAACCTCTAACTAGAGGGCACAATCCTCTAGTGTATTGCAATTTTTTTCCTGAAGAACTCAAAACAAAACTCACTTAGAGTTCACTATTCTTAGTTCCTAAAACCTAAGTTGCTTTCCTGGTGCCACAATCCACATTTCCTTGCTCACAATGAAGACTACTTCCCTGTTAGGAGAATGATAGGGGCTCACAGAGACTAAAGAGACAATCATGGAATTTTTATGGTTCTAATTTAAGTCCTCTGCATATATGCTATGGTTGGGTAACTAGGATTTTTGAGAGACACCTAACAGTTGGAGTTGGGGGTATCTCTTATTCTTACCTGTTCTTGGGACTCCTTTCCTCCTACTGGGTTGCCTCATTCAGCCTTTATGTGAGGGTTTGTGCCCAGCCCTACTGCATCTTTTCATGCTGTGTTCACTTGGTATCCCTGGGCGGCTTCTGAAGGGAAACCAAGGAAGAGTGGATCTAGGGGAGAGGAGAAGTGGGGGAGCAGCTGGGAGGCCTGGAAGGAGGAGAAACTGCTGTTGGGGTGTAATGTGTGAGAGAAGAATAAAAATAGAATAATTAGGAACGGACACTCTGTTTCTCATGAAGGAGGGTAAAGTGTGCATGCCCAGAGAATCAGCTGCTCCCAAGCAATGTGGAAGTCCCACATCCTGGGGGACTGGAGGATGGGAGGACAGTGGACATCATGACCCTGAAGTTCTGACACCAGCTCACTCTCTATCCTTAGCTCTTGTACATGGAGGATCAGTGTTTAGTTTGATGTCATTAATGTAATAATATGATACCTACAGATGCAACTCAAGTACCCCACACATGCACACTAAGACATCCAACATATATGAAAACTCAGTTTTCATTTCTTTCTTTAATTTATTCTTTAAAATAGTCAGAAAGGAATAAATTATTTATCTTATTTTAAGTTTATTATGGTTTATGCATGTAGATCTTCATCCACTTCATTTAGAGTTTCAAATTTAATTGAATAGAGATTTGTAAAGTATGACCTTATAAGTTTTAAAAATTCCATTGATGTTTGTTTTAATGTCTCCGTTTTTATTTTAGTAATTTATAACTTCTGTTTCTTTTTGATTACTTTCCTTAACCTTAGTCAATGCTGTTTGTCTTTACAAAGAACCAGTTATTGTTTTCAATGATTCTTTGAACTTTCATTTCATTTTTTCCCATTTCCTTAATATCAGAACAGTTTTCATTATCTTTTCCCATCTATTGGTTTAAAGTCTTGTTTCTCCTTGGTCTTTCAAGGCTTTAAGGAGGTACATAACTGGTTATTAAATTGAGATCTCCCACATTTTTTATCTAGGAACTTAGCAATATTGTATGTTGTGTTTTCATTTTATTCCATTTTTATCAATTATAAATGTCTTTCTTGATTTGTTTCTTGACATAGCTGTCATTCAACAGTGCATTCTTTAGTCCCCATGAAATTATGAACTTTCTGTAGCTTTTTTAATTGTTGATACATAGCTTTATTTCATTGTAGTTAGATAGATTGTTGTATGCTGTTTCAATTTTTCTGTATTTGTTGAAACTTGTAGTATGTCCTACAATGCGGTTGTCTTATTTAAGCTACCTCCATGTGATAAGACATCATGACCTAAGCAACCTGGGTTAAAAAGGACTTGAAGTATGTTACATTTCCAGGTAACAGTCCTTCAGTGAGGAAGTCAGGGCAGGAACCTGTAGGTGAGAATTGATGCAGAGCCATGGAGGGGTTGTGTTCACTGGCTTGGTTTCATGACCTTGTGCCTGTTTTTATGCCTCCCAGGACCCTCAACCCAGGAGTGACACCACTTGATGGAATGGGCATGCTCACACCAATCATCCATCAAGAAAATGCCACCACAGCTAGTCTGGTTACACTATTTTTTTTTTACTTGATGATACTCTTTCAAGATGACTCTAGTTCACTTCAAGTTGACATTAAAACTAGCCAGCATTGGCCAGCTTTGATGAAAATACCATGTACTGGTGAGAAGAATATATTCTTCAGAGTTTTGGTGGAATGCTTGGTAGACATCTGTAAGTTATTGTCATCCCCCACAGTCAGAGCATTGGTATTAATCTGTGCCTTTAGAATGAACAGGATGTCTTTTTTGAAATTTGGTGCACATTTTGGCCATATACATTTAAAATCATAGTATTCTTTTGTTGGATCCTTCCTTTAGTGTGTATGAAGAAATCTTTATCTCTTCTATTTTTGGATTGGCATGAATTCTCTCACATATTAGAATAGCTAGTTTTTTGTTTCGTAGTTCCATTTGCTTGGAGTGCCCTTTTTTTCAACCTTTAACCTAAGGTGTGTGTGGCAGTGACGAAGTCATCAACAGAGCCAGTCTTTTATTCCAATCTGACCATGAGTGTGTTTATTCTCGTCAGTCTATTCCACTATTCTCTGAGGAGCTGGGTTAGTGATTATAAGTTTCTCTAACCATTTTTTATTGTGGAAAGTATTTTTTAATTTTTCTTTAATTTTGACATGCAGTTTTCTTATACATAATTATCTGGCTTGATATTTTTGCTCTTTAAAACTTGGAGAACATTTTTCCAGGCCTACTTGGCTTAAGTTTCTGTGCAATATTCAGAAATTATTATCATGGAGCTGCCTTTCAAGTGAGTTGACCTCTCTTGTAGCTTTCAACAACTTTTCCTTAATTTGTGTCTTTAATATTTTAGCTATAATACATCATGGAGCATTCCTTTTCTGTTCTTATTTGGTGTTCTATTTGTATTGTCCTTGTACCTAGATGGACATCTCTTTCTGTAGGTTTGGGAAATTTTCATCTATGTTAGGGCTGAAAATATTCTCTATGCCTTTGCTATCATATTCTTTCCCTTGTCAAATGCCCATTATCCAAAGACTGACAGCATTTCTTCATGTTGTCCCAAAGAATTCCCCTATTCTTCTTGTATACATTTTAAAATATTATAATTTAAAATATTCATCTTTACTGAGTGACTCAATAGCTTGACTTTACATTCCAATCTTAATTCTCAGCCTTTTTTACATGATTCATTCTATTTTACCCTTCCACTGTTTTTTATTATTATTATTTTCATTTTCATAATTATTTCAGTTCATTTTATTTAGCAATTCTTTACCTTATTAAACTATTTTTATAACTTGTATTTATTCCTTGTTTCATTGAACTCCTTTTGATATTGTTGTTGATGATAATGATGTTCTTGTCTTGGAGTATATTCATCCCTCTTTGAGTTTCTTGAACATAGTTATAACCATTCTTTGGAATTCTTTTTCTGGAAAATAACCCATGTTACTATCATTGGAGTTCATGACTATGGGATTACTGTCTTTGTAGTGGGAAGGGCTTGTGGTCTTGGTCATTTACACTACTTTTCTTTAAGGTTTTTAAGAGCAGAATCAACTTCTTTGATAAAGGGTGTGTTTACACCATTTATACCTTCAGAGCTTAATTTGATAATGATGTGAACTCAGAAATTCTATTTGTTCTGGGTTACCCTGCATTTCAGAGAATACATTTTCATACTAATTTCTGATGATGTCCTGAATTTCAGTTATAATTACAGATTCTGATTTGAGACTTATCATTTGAAATTTCTGAGTTGCTTGCCAGGCAGCAGTGGCACACAACTTTAATCCCAGCACTTGGGAGTCAGAGCCAAGTGGATCTCTGTGAGTTTGAGGCCAGCCTGGTCGACAGAGCAAGATCCAGGAGAGGCACCAAAACTACACAGAAAAACCCTGTCTCCAAAAACCAAACAAACAAACAAACAAAACAAAAAAAGAAATTTCTGATCAACAAACACAGGACTTCAGCATGTAAAAAATTTCTTGACCAGCTGATTTATGTCCCCAGGACAATAAGTGTCACTTTGACACTATAAATGTAACTTTGGTCCTTATTTCATCTCAGACATCTGCACTATTCATTGTCTCCTTCAGGGCCCCCACTCCTGAGCTCATGTTATAGCAGAAAGACATGCAAATAATGTTTCCCTATGCTCATGAAAACCAGCCCTGACCCTACAGCTCTGACAGAGGCTCCCAGCTCTGGACTCACAGGTCCTCCTCCGATTCTGTGATCATCCCGGAACACAGAACATTCAGCATGGAGTTGAGATTGAGCTGGGTTTTCCTTGTTGTTCTTTTAGAAGGTGATTTATAGATATGGAGATATACTTAGTGTGTGTGTGTACATGAGTGTGAGGGACAGTGGACATTTGTGGCAGTTTACTGAGAGGATTCTCTGTGTTTGCAGGTGTCCAGTGTGAGGTGCAGCTGGAGGAGTCTGGGGGAGGCTTGGTGCAGCCTGGAAAGTCCCTGAAACTCTCCTTTGCAGCCTCTGGATTCACCTTCAGTGACTACTGGATGGACTGGGCCCGCCAGGCTCCAGGGAAGGGGCTGGAGTGGGTTGCACGAATTGAACCCAAAAGTTATAATTATGCAACACACTATGTGGAGTCTGTGAAAGGAAGATTCACCATCTCAAGAGATGATTCCAAAAGCAGCCTCTACCTGCAAATGAACAGCTTGAGAGCTGAAGACACCGCCATTTATTACTGTACTAGAGACACAGTGAGGGACCTTCAGTGTGAACCCTGACACAAACCTCCCTGCAGCAGTGCTCAGAGCCAGCAGGGGGCGCAGAGAGCACATTGCGAGCAGGGACACAGCAGAAACAGGTGCAGACATAATTTGTGGTCTCAGCTGTCACCCCATCTAATTATTCCCCAGAATTCTCTATACACTTAAAGTCTGTACATGACATCAGTGAAACCATAATTCTGTTTTTCTGCTATTTAAAAAATGTATGCCACACACTTTAACAGGAACTAAATGCAGAAAATCACCTTTGATTACAGAAATGACTCTGCTGAGGTTACCAGGAACAAATGCTTACAAAGGTATGCGGTAGTTTTGAAGCTTCTTCCTCATGAGATTCAGGGCAAAGCCTCAGTGGTATTCTGAATAGGACAGTGTTTTGGATTAGAAGAACCACAAGAGAGGTAAGGCCACACTTAGTGACCCATACACTTTCCAATCTTTCTGCTTTCACTGAGAATGTGAACATCAGGCACAGACTTGACCCATTGTATTTTTACCTGATTGAGTTACTTAATCTATTATATTCATCATCATATTGCTAATTAGAACTTTTCATCTAAAAAAATCTGACCATGTCTCTAAACACAGACATGAACCTCTTACCTTAAACTCAGATGAGCCACGGGCTATAGCTTTTGAAGGGATTTGAGGAAGGTAATTGGGAAATGGTAAGTTCTAATTTTTGTGATTCCTTTCTCTTTCATTTTTCATAAGCTCTTAAGAACTGTGAAGGCTCTCTGCTCCTCTCTGTTCCAGAGACAGCCGTATCTTCCGTGCAGTGCCAGCCTCGTTCCTGAGACACGATGGTGAAGGTTGGAGTGAATGGATTTGGCCGAATTGGACGCCTGGTTGCCAGGGCTGCCTTCCAGTCTGGCAAAGCTGATATTGTTGGCATCAATGATCCCTTCATTGACCTCAACTACATGGTCTACATGTTCCAGTATGACTCTACCCATGGCAAGTTCAACGGTACAGTCAAGGCTGAGAACGGGAAGCTGGTCATCAATGGGAAGGCCATCACCATCTTCCAGGAGTGAGATCCCGCCAACATCAAGTGGGGTGAGGCTGGTGCCGTGTATGTTGTGGAGTCCACTGGTGTCTTCACCACCATGGAGAAGGCTGGGGCCCACTTGAAGGGCAGGGCTAAAAGGGTCATCATCTCCGCCCCTTCTGCTGATGCCCCCATGTTTGTGATGGGTGTCAACCATGAGAAGTACGCCAATTCACTCAAGATTATCAGCAATGCTTCCTGCACCACCAACTGCTTAGCCCCCCTGGCCAAGGTCATCCATGACAACTTTGGCATTGTGGAAGGACTCATGACCACAGTCCACGCCATCACCGCCACCCAGAAGACTGTGGATGGCCCCTCTGGGAAGCTGTGGCGTGATGGCCGTGGGGCTGCCCAGAACATCATCCCTGCATCCACCGGTGCCGCCAAGGCTGTGGGCAAGGTCATCCCAGAGCTGAACGGGAAGCTCACAGGCATGGCCTTCCGTGTTCCTACCCCCAATGTGTCCGTCGTGGATCTGACATGCCGCCTGCAGAAACCTACCAAGTATGACAACATCAAGAAGGTGGTGAAGCAGGCATCGGAGGGCCCACTAAAGGGCATCCTGGGCTACACTGAGGACCAGGTTGTCTCTTGTGACTTCAACAGTGACCCCCACTCTTCCACCTTCGATGCTGGGGCTGGCATTGCTCTCAATGACAACTTTGTGAAGTTCATTTCCTGGTACGACAATGAATTTGGCTACAGCAACAGGGTGGTGGACCTCATGGCCTACATGGCCTCCAAGGAGTAAGAAGCCCACCCTGGACCACCCACCCCAGCAAGGACAGCAAGAGAGATCCTCAGCTGCTGAGCAGTTCCTGTCCATCTCAGCCCCCGATACTGAGCATCTCCCTCACAGTTTCCATCCCAGACCCCCAGAACAACAAGAAGGGCTTAGGGAGCCCTACTCTCTTGAACACCATCAATAAAGTTCACTGCACCCATCAAAACAAAAAAAAAGAACTGTGAAAAATCTGGTATCTGAGAATCTTTCTGCTAAATCAAAATATTCTGTGGATGAAGGACTCACCATGTTCTGTTCCAACATCACATTGGGAAGACTGGCAGGTGGATCCCCTGCTGAGCAGCAAGCTCTAGCTCTCAGTGCCCAGGTCTCTGTGAACCATGTTGTTCTTCTTCCTGATGATTACTTCCTGCTACTGAATCTTGTTTCAGGACTGCCCTGCCAGAGGTGGACCTCTATCAAGAGCCTGCCACATTAACCTACACTTACAGCAAAGGAAACATGATTTCTTGTTTGCCCTTCTTCACTTCATTATCAGTAGAAAACAGACATTTTCCTTGGACAGTGATTTGTATGAGAAGAGCTCTAGCTCAGAAATATGCAAAAATGTACATTTTTACATGCATGATTCTTGTGAACAATGTGGAAACCATTAATTTAACTTTATACTTCCATTATTAACTCCTTGCTCAATATGAAAAGTCACTAGTATCCTAATTTACAATGGGAAAATACTAGATAAGTGTGAGTCTCTGCTCTACTTGAAGTGGTCTTCAGATATTCTTGCTTCAATCACATAGGAGCTAAAATCATATTGTGTTTAATGGTTTGTGAATTCATCGAGGGTCCCAGAACAATAGGCAGTACACTTATCCCTACTTTTATTTTTTGTAGACATTTATATTAAAACTTGCCACAAGATGAAATCAAGTGCCATTTATACAAAACACAGATACTACAAAAATACATGTAATTTTTGTGGTGATAACTGGTAAAATCTTCTCACATGGTGACATATACAGATAGTATGTCAAGGAGTTCATGTGCATGAAGCAAAGGAAATGTTCATCAAAATAAAGAAACAGAACACAGTGGGAGAAAATCTCTTTGTTTTTAAGAGTTCTGTGTATGAATAGAAAGAGTTATGACCATATTCACCTTTACTTCACTCTTTTCTCCATCTACCACTCCTGCTGACACCCTTCTCATCCACTCCTGCTGTCCCTTCTCTTTATTTCCCTTCCTAGTCTCATGCTTTTCTTTTTTGAATATAGTCACAACCTCTGAGTGTTCATGGTTGTGATGGACTTGTCGGATCCAAACCAAAGAGAGCATTGCACTCCTCTCCAAATTCTGGCTCTTACATTCTGTCCATTTCATCGTCCATGGTGACCCTTAACCCTTGGAGGAGGTGCTGTGGATATCGCTATTATGTCAATAAACACTGATTGGCCAATAGCCAGACAGGAAGTATAGGCGGGACTAACAGAGAGGAGAATTGAGGAGGAAGGAAGGAGAGAGACTGCCTGGAGCCGTGGCCAGAACAAGGAAGATGTAAAGTACCGGTAAGCCACGAGCCACGTGGCAAAGTAGAGATTAATAGAAATGGGCTAAATATAAGAGTAAGAGCTAGACAATGATAGGCCTGAGCTAATGGCCAAGCAGTTTAAATAATGTAAGCGTCTGTGTGTTTATTTTGTAAGTGGTTTCTGGGACTGGCGGGACTTGGGAGCTGGCAGGACTTGGGAGCTCGAGAAAAATTTTCCAGCAACAAGGAGGTGCTACTAATGTTTGATTTAGTGCTTAGCTCTCCACAGTTGTCTGCTTTCAATACTTTGGCCAATTTTGAGTCTCTGAATTTTCCATCACCCTTTAGAATAGCAGTTGTCAACCTGTGGATTGCAACCACTTTGGAGGTCACATTTGATATACCCTGTATATCAGAAATTTACATTATAATTCATGATCACATTATCAAAACATTTCTGATGTAGCAAAAAAATAATTTTATGGCTAGGGGGTCACCACAACATGAGGAACTGCATTAAATAGGGGCACCATTAGGGAGGTTGGGAACCACTCAGGTAGAAAGAAAGAAAAAAGAAGTTGCTTTGACCTAAACTGAGACGGTAATATCAACATAAATGTTCACAAAGGAGTTTGGACACATGCATTTGGCAAAATCTCAGCAGTTCCTTCTAACATACGGCCTATTACCTCCAGCTTTGGACTAAGTTAATAGTCCCAGGCATGCAATGTAAGTGGTTGCTCCCCCAAAACTGGTGGTAAGGCTCTATTTTTTTTGTGTGTGTGAGACAGGGCTTCTCTGTGTAGCTTTGTCACCTTTCCTGGAACTCACTCTGTAGCCCAGGCTGGCCTTGAACTCACAGACATCTGCCTGCCTCTGCCTCCTGAGTGCTGGGATTAAAGGCATGTGCCACCACCGCCTGGCTAGGCTCTATTTTTGAGTCAAAACTTAAATACCTAATTGAACATGGAGAAGTGTAGCTGGCGCCTAGCTACAGCGTTTACCCCTCTTAACTAGTAGTCATGGTACTGGAAGGTACTCTGTATAGTATCAGAAGAGAAAGCTAAACACAAACCTAGCTACAAATCCTTTGATCTACAAGGGTGACTGGTCTGCATGATACTGTGCTGCAGTACTGATACATATGTTCTTTGAGTAGCCAACCACTATCTGATTTAAAGTCTACTCTGTGAAAATAAATAGAAAATCTGGTGCAGATACAATGAGAAGGAACCCTTACATATTGCTGGTAGGAAGGTGAACTGGTACAGTAATTGTAGAAATCAATATTGAAATTTTGAAAAAATTAGAAGAAAAACTTTAATATATTCAGTTGAACCCTTAGCAACACTTCTGAGGGGCTGTGCAAGTCACCATGTGGTTCTCACACTTCATTCAGTGCAGGAATCCAAGAAACAGGTGTAGAGAATAGCCAACAAGGGCATTTCTTCCTTCGTGACTTTCTTCCTCTCACTTAACATGTTATCCCTTGAATAGAGGAAATCCTCAAGAGATCCTAAGGAGTTATAGTGTTTTGCCTGAAGGTTCCAAAGTAAAATCAATACAGACCTGTAGTTATTTCTTTGAGCCTTGTTTTCTTTCCTGGGAAAACTACAGAAGCTGTAATATCCTAATCCACAGGATCAGTAAGCCACATTGAAGGTGGTGTCTTTCACACAGAATGAATTCCTCAAACGAAAAATTATAATTCAATGTTTGCTTCTCATGTAGGATATCATTATTTCAAGATTCCTCATTGTGACTTATTGCCCAAACAGTATGTAAGTGCCATGTCTTAAAGGCATACAGATAGATGGAACGACAGTCAAGTGTGGCTAAAGTCCAGTCAGGAGACTCCTTGGTAGTCACAGACACTTTTGTTTCCTTTAAGGTTTTTACAATTAAAGATGAGTTGATGCCTAAGGATGATAAATATAGAACAACAAAATATTAAGATACCCAAGAAAGTATAAACATGGGTTTTCTTTTTTATTATTTATTTTTATTAATTAATTAATTCCCCCCCATCAAAAATTTCCCTCCCTCTCTCCTTTCTTCCCAATCCCTCTCCCCAACCCTCTTATCTCTCCAAAATCCATTTATCCACCTTTCTGTTCAGAAAAGGGTAGATCTCCCATGTATATCAAGTTTCAATAAGACTAGCCATCTACTCTCCTATCAAGGCTGGACAAGGCAGCCCAGTAGGAGAAAAGGGTCCCAAAAGCAGGTAACAGAGTCAGAGGCAGGCCCTGCTCCATCTGTCCCAGGAGAGGACTGTGCTACACAACTGTGACACATGTGCAGAGGGCCCAGGTCGTCCCATGCAAGCTCTCTGGTTGGTGGTTCAGTCTGTGTGAGTGTCAGTGAGCCATGTTAGTTCATTCTGTGGGTTTTCTTGTGTGCTTTCTTATTCTAGCTCCTATTATCTTTCCTCTTCCTCTTTTACAAGATTCTCCAAGCTCTGTCTAATGTTTGTCTCTGTATCCATTTCCATCAGCTGCTGGGTGAAGCCTCTCTGATGAAAATTGGGCTAGGCAACAATGTATGAGTACAGGAGAGTTTCACTAGAAAGCATTTCATTGACTATTTTTTTCCAGTCATGTTTATTTCTATCTTAGGTCTCTGGGCTGCCCAGCCTCTGGGTCCTGGCCCTCCAGGCAGAGTCAGGGGTGGTTTCCTACCCTGGTGTTGGTCTTAAAATGGACCAGCCATTGGTTGGCCATCCCCCAAAATCCTATGCCACTTTTTATCCCAGCATATCTTGTAGACAGGGCAAATTGTAGACCAAAGGTTATGTGGCAGATGGGCATGATGGCACACACCTTTAATCCCAGCATTCGGGAGGCAGAGGCAGGCAGTTTTCTGTGAGTTTGAGACCAGCCTGGTCTACAAAGTGAGTTCCAGGACACCTAGAGTTGTTACACAGAGAAACCTCTTTATCAAAAAGCCAAAAAAAAATGTTATATGGTTGTGCTGGGGTCCCAATCCCTCCACTGGAAGTCTTGCTTGTTTACAAGATATGGCCTGTTTAGGCATAAACATGGGTTTTCAATATGCTTTATCATTTATCAAAGGTTAATTCTGGAGAGTAGTCATTTCTTTCATGTATCTTCATCAGAAAAGGGGATCAATTCTAGGCTCTTGTGCATCGTACACTACTGAACTATGTCCTCGAAAGACTTCCTTTATTTTAACATTTCTATTCAACATTAATTCATCTTCATATTAATTCTCCTTAAATTTTTAAAATCATATTTACTATATTATTATACTATATTTACTATATTTATGAATTAGACAGAATTGTGGACAAGAGTAAATCACAATATAACAGTGAACTGTTGTGACATACACATAGTAAACAATATTGTAACACAGCTACTTCTACCTAACTCATCCATTTCAACTCTGTATTCTTACTAATAACTGCACCTTCCTTTGCTTCAACCCTAAAGCTGATGATATACAGGAAGAAATGCAAATTGGACTTTCCTCTTTTCTTGAAAACCAGCCCAGACAAGATCCTGCAGCTCTAGCAGAGGAACTGAGTCCTGAGTTCCCCTCTCTCCCTTCAGTGACCAGCACTGAACACAGACCTCTCACCATGAAGCTGTGGCTGAACTGCGTTTTCCTTGTAACTCTTTTAAAAGGTCATTTATGGGAACAAGAGATGCTGAGTGTGTGGGGGCATGAGTAAGAGGGATGGTGGGTGTGTATGACACTTTCCTGACCAGATTCTCTACTATTGCAGGTGTCCAGTGTGAGGTGCAGCTCGTAGAGTCTGGAGGAGCCTTGGCACAGCCTGGGGGCTCCCTGAAACTCTCCTGTGCAGCCTCTGGATTCACCTTTAGTGATTTCTACATGAACTGGGTCCGCCAGTCTCCAGGGAAGGGGCTGGAGTGGGTTGGTTTTATTAGAAACAAAGCTAATGGTTACACAACAGAGTACAATGCGTCTGTGAAGGGCCGGTTCACCATCTCCAGAGATGATTCCAAAAACACCCTCTACCTGCAAATGAACAGCCTGAAAGCTGAGGACACTGCCACTTACTACTGTACAAGAGACACAGTGAGAGGACTTCAGTGTGAGCCCAGACACAAACCTCCTCGCAGGGGCGCTAAACACCAACAGGGGGAGCTGAGGGCCAGAGATAAAGGCAGGGTGCATGTTACTCCCTGTACAAATTTTCATCAGGAATGTTGTTTGGAACCAGCAATGCTGGATCTACCACAGAAGTCTCTGAATTAGAAACTGGAAACTGTACAGTATGGCTGAACATGAGAGACTGTAATGTGGATGCAAATTTCTATTTGGCTAGAGGGAAAATCTGGAGACAAGAATGTTAACGAGTAAAAACACAGCTGTTTTCTTTCCAATTATATGTTGCATTTAGATGTATTTCTCTGCAACTTGTTGAACAATATTTTAATATGTTTAACTCCTATGGTAGATGGCACTTGTGGCTTTACTTTGAAAAATACATTACAGTTTTTTTCTAGACCAAGAATTTGGGATTTGGAAAAATATTATCGCAGTAATTCACTTCTCATACATAAAAAGTATTTGTATGATATAAAGCTATTACTTTAAACAAAATGTAAGATGGATGATTTACTTATACAGTGTCGATCATTTTTTAAAAAAGTTTCTTTACTTTTGATAAAAATCCATTTTGTGTTATACTCATTATATTAAAATACTTTTATAGTTCTAATTTATGATGGCCTTTCTTAGAGAAAACATTGAAAAATATAGAACTCTTTCACATTTTGACATAACTCAATAACTTAATGTTAATTAAAAATTTTTAGTACCTTATAGATTTAAATTGTTGCATTAATTAACTGTACTTACTTTACCAATTTAATACAATTAATGCTTCCTATTGAATTTCCTCCCTAATTTGTTTATTCTAAAGTAGAGTAAAGTTTAATGGCCAGTGAGAGATATTTACAGGATCAGACACTGAAGACCAAGGATAGTTGTGTGTTTCCAAACAGCTTCTTTTTGCTCTGACAGATTAAGGCTAATGTTGAGTTTGAACTTTACAGAATTGATTAGTCCTTTTTACCTTTGTCCAGAAAGGCTCTAAATAGATTATAGCAAACCAGTGTAACCCTATTATTTTACATGAAGCCATCCAAAAGAAAAGTCCCTTGAATTGCTAACAAATAATTAAATCCTCATGACCTGGAGGTTAGTGTATAGAATAATGAAAAATTAACATCATTTTCTATAATTTTTGGCATGTAGACCGTGTATTGGCTTAATCTGAAACTATGAAGCATTGAGAAACCTAACTAAATTATTTGGAATATTATAACTTACTTCTTTATTATTGCTGTCTTAAAGATTCTGTGTTAGAGTGGCGGTTTGGAATTGATATTGTAGAAGTTCGCATCGGATATTGTAATTTCTCTATCAAATATATTTGCATGCACTGTTTCAAATGCAAAAATGAAAAGTCCATGGCAGAGTTAGAACTAGATAACTTTTTACCTATGCTTTCTTTTATAACTCGTGTTCATTGCCTGCATTTAGTCCTTCCTCACACCGGTATTTAGCCTTTTGTGTTCTATTTCTATAGGGTATACTATACCCACAAGCACATTTTTAAATACACACGCATGTGCATACACACACACACACACACACACACACACACACACACACACACACACA
>CABHPR010110033.1:44676-60896 GCA_902168415.1 Peromyscus melanophrys
ACACACACACACACACACACACACACACACACACACACACACACACAGAAACACATCATTGGCTAGATTCTCTATAGGACGTGGAAACATGTTTTTAGTCCATTAAGAGATTGTATGACTCTTCTTAACACATATACACTATATCCATCGTCTTCATCTATTTTCAGAAAAATTTGTAATACATTTTATTTTTCTTTAGAAATGAATATATAGGTGTATATATATATATATATATATGTGTGTGTGTGTGTGTGTGTGTGTGTGTGTGTATATGTATATATTATTGATTGATCTGTTGATGAACAACTAGGTTGATTTAAATTCTTGCTGTAGTAAACAAAACATTAATAAACATGGTAGTGCAAATATCTGTAGGTGAGGTATGGAGTTCTCTGAGCATACACCCATGAGAGAGATAGCCAGGTCATATGGTAGATCTAGTTTTAATATTCTAAGAAACTTCCAAAATGATTTCCACAATGATTGGATAAGGGCTGCTTTCTCTCAATGACATCTCCAATATCTGTTGTCTGATTTGTTGGTGGCAGCCAACCAAACTGGAGTGAGGTGGTATCTGAAGGCAGTTTTAATTTGAATTACCAGGATATTTGGGATACTGAACACTTTAAAAAATATTTATTGGCCATTTGTATTTATTTCTTTTTTCAGTGGTGTCTATTCAGGACATCTTTCAATGTGTTGATTGGCGATTATATTTCCTTGACATTAAATTTTTGTCAATCTTTGTAAATTTTGTAAGATCTTTGTAAAATCTTAGCCCCTTGTCTGAAGTGTAGCTGGTAAAATGTGCTCCCATTCTGTGTTCTGTGTGTGTGCTCAGTTGATGGTTTCCTTTCCTTTATTCATAAAGCCTTGTTTCCCTGCTGTCCTCCATGCCTACTTTCTCTTACACTCTCTCTGCCTCCTCTTCTCCAGAGTTCTCTGAGCACTGATGGGATGAATTTGATGTAGGCATCCTATTTATGACTGAGTGTTCCAAGACCTCTCTCTCTCTCTCTCTCTCTCTCTCTCTCTCTCTCTCTCTCTCTCCTCTCTCTGCACATTGTCTTGTCATGGATCTCTGTATTTATGATCAGCTAATGAAGGAGGGAGCTTCTCTGATGTTAACTGAACAAACTATTGATCTATAAGAATCGCAAAGTACCATTAGTAGTCATTTTGTTGCTAAGTTCCTTTAGAAGAGCAATAGTATTTGGTTTGCCCTAGCCCCTGGCCTATTGTCTTGTTTATGGTTTTATTGCTGTGAAGAGATGGCATGACCATGGCTACTCTTCCATAAGAGAACATCCAGCCAGGACTGACTTACAGGTTCAGTGCTTTAGTCCATTATCATCATGGCAGGAAGCATAGAAGGAAGCATTATGGAGTGCAGGCAGACACGGTACTGGAGAAGGAACCAAGAGTTCTACATCTGGGTTATCAGGCAGCAGGAAGAGAGAGTGGCACTGGGCCTGGCTTGAGCTCCTGAAACCTGAAAACTTGCCCCAAGTGAAATACTTCCTCCAACAAGGCCATACCTCCAATAATGCCACTCTCTATGATTCTATGTGGAACATTTTCATTCTAACCACCACATTCCACTACCTGACACCCATAGGCTTGTAGCCATATGATAATACAAAATGCATTTAATCTATTTTCAAAAGTCCTTATAGTTCAAAACAGTCTCAACCCCGTTTAAAAGTCCAAATCTCTTGAGACATTCAAGGCAACATCTTAAGTGTATCCCCTGTCTTAGGTCGGTTTCTATTGCTGTGAAGAGACACTATTACAATGACATCTCTTAAAAAAAATTTAATTGTGGTGGCTTGCTTAAAGTTCAGAGGTTCAGTCCATTATCATCATGGTAAGGAGTATGAGGGTATGCAGGCAGACATTGTGTTGCCTACATTTTCATCAAAAGGCAACAGGACTGGACTGAGACACTTGGAGGTATCTTGAGCACATATGAGAGCTCAAGCCCACTTCCATCGTAACACACTTCCTCCATTAAGACCATGCCTACTCCAACAAGGTCCCACCTCCTAATACTGCCACTCCCTATGAGACTATGGGGGCCAAATACATTCAAACCTCCATACCCCCTATAAAAATCAAATTTAAAAGTAGATCACATATTTCCCACATACATTGGCATAGAATACACATTACAGTTACAAAAGGGAGGAGAGGGATCATAGTGAGGAAATACTGGGCTGAAACAAGACTGTAAACCAACTGGGCAAACTCTAAACTCTGCATTTCCATGTCTGGTGTCAAAACTCTCTTCAAATCTCCAGATCCTTTCAGCTTTATTAAATGTGAAACATTTCTTTCTTTTGAGCTGTTTCCACTCCCTTTTAGCAGCTTTCCCCAGCAGGTATCCCACAACTTTGGCATCTCCAGCATCTTGGGTCCCCAAGGTAATCCAAGCTTTGGCTTCACAGCTTCACACAAGGACTTCCCTGGGCCTCCCATGCAGTGACACATGATATATGCCTAGACTCAGTGGCTTTTCTTAGTCACAGAGGGAGATACCCTAACCTCTTTCCTGTACACTGGACTCTAATCCAGAACTACATGGCCAAAGCTGCCACATTCTGCTGCTTGCTGGGGCTGAAACATGGTCCCCTCATTGAAATATTTGAATACTTTTTCACCAGCTTTCTGTTTTTGATGGTTTCCTTCACTGTGTAAGTTTGGCTGTCCTGGAATTTTCTCTGTAGAGTAGGCTGGCCTTGAATTCAGAGATCCATTAGCCTCTGCCTTATGAGTGCGGGGATCAAAGGTGTGCACTACCACACCTGGGCCTAAGCTTTTCTTTAATTCCTTTTCACTTTTTTTTTTTAAAAATTCCCTCTTACAAGCTGGGAAGCTTAGCTGGGAGGGATCTTGCTCTGAGGTCATCACATCCTTTATTCCATTTAGCATCACACTTTTCTTTAATCCATTTACACTTACTGTGTTCCTTATCTCCTCAAACTGTATATTTTGTATTCTGGCCCACTCAGCTTGCTACTTTTTATTATAGATCTAAATAAGATGGGCCACTCATAACCACATAGCACATTCAACACTAAGCTGCTTTGAAATCTGTTCTGCAGATGCAATTAATCCAAAACTCTTCAATTTAAACTCAGGCAGACTTTTTGGAAAAGGGCATAAAGCAGCTTTGGAGCCTGTCCTGGAACTCACTCTATAGTGCAGGCTAGCCTTGAACTCACAGAGATCCACCTGGCTCTGCCTACCGAGGGCTGGGATTAAAGGTATAAGCCACCATCACCTGGCTATCAGTATCCATTGTTAAGAATGGGGAATGGTGGATAAGAAGTATAAGTCCATGACACTGAAGAATTCTTCTTTACAGAGAATTAGATACAAATGTCCTAGAAACAAAATTCTACCTAAACTCTGAGTTTATCAAGAGCTCTTTGGCTTCTGTTGTCTCTGGGTAAGAAACACAACATGGATCCCTTAACAGGGCTCTCAAAGATTACTATAGTCCTTCTAGTAAATAGGCTGAAATTCACAACTGTGAGGCTCATATTGCAGGGATGTCTCAGGAGTGTCCAGCTAATTTCATAAGTGTTCCATGGGTTCTGCTGGTCAATGATATCGGTTGTACAGCAGTCTCCAAAGTTCTTTATTGAAGCCTGATGGGTGCAGGATGGACGTAATGCACTTTCTCAAACTGACAGGCATTTTTTGTCCTGATAGGTGTCACATGGCTCATGTATTAGTTAAATATTTACTCAAAGTGTCAATCCCATGATATGGTAGAAATTGTTGTTGAACTGTAATGTAAATGAGAAATAAGGTCTAAATTCTGCTCTTATAAATAGAGGAATAGTTTCACATGTTATCATTATTTCCTGAGCATCTATTTATAGTCTGCTTGACTCTAATACTCTGCCCAGAGATCAAAAGCCTGATACAGAATGTGATAGCTCTAATTATCAACTTGAGTCATAATGAGGAAACTCCACACCAGGTTAGCCTGAGGCAGAACTGTCTTTTTTAGTTAATCGTTAATTGTTCTTAGAAGACCCACTCTAATCTAAGCAGCACCGTTTACCGAGTTTGGGAACCTGGACTGTATAATAATGTAGAGAGGGTTTATGCACAAGTAAGCATGCACGTACCCCCTTTCTCTGCTCTTGGCTGAGGATGTGACTAGGTGCTTCATGTTACTAGCCTGGATTTTCCACATCCATGGTACAATTTGGAATCATAAGACAAATACACTCATTCACCTTTCAGTTTCTTTTTGTCACTGTAGTTTATCACAGCAAGAAGAATGAAACTAGAACATAGGGCTGTGTAGCTGCACTGAAATAAAATCAGGTCCTGTAGTACATGAGATACATGTACTTGCATACAACTTTGGAATTCAGAAGGACACCTGTTGCTTCAACTTTGTAAGTAGCATCCAAGACCTAGATGTTATATTGCAGTCAGGTAGGATCCAAATGACCAGAATCCAAGTCTGCAAATGGGTTATGGGGTTCACTGAAATTTGAACTTCAGCCATACTGGTATGCTGTTCATTTCCTAGAACACAGGGTTAAATCACTTACACAGTGGAATAAATTTCTCAATTGAAAAATTATGACAGAAAAATCTTTCCTTTTTCTTTTCTTCTTCTTTCTTCTTCTTTCTTCTTCTTTCTTCTTCTTCCTCCTCCTCCTCCTCCTCCTCCTCCTCCTCCTCCTCCTCCTCCTCCTCCTTCTTCTTCTTCTTCTTCTTCTTCTCCTTCTTCTTCTGGTTTTTCGAGACAGGGTTTCTCTGTGTAGCTTTGTGCCTTTCCTGGATCTCACTCTGTAGCCCAGGCTGGCCTTGAACTCACAGACATCTGCCTGCCTCTGCCTCCCGAGTGCTGGGATTAAAGGTGTGCGCCATCACCACCCAGCTGAAAAAATGTTTCCTTAAAGAGGAGTGGGAAGATACTTCAACTGTCTTATTCTTGAAAATTAATTTGCAAACACATTAGAATACCCATATCTTCAGGTAGGCTGGAGAATTTGGGGGACATTGTAACATGGCCCTAGATTCCAGGCTGAAAATTCCTTTTCAGATAATGGAGATCATAGACATAGTATTTTTGCTTAATTTGAGGATATTACATGGTAACTTGATACCTAAAGTTAATTCAAGTGCACTCCACATACAGACGTGTGTGTGTGTGTGTGTGTGTGTGTGTGTGTGTGTGTGTGTATGGGTGTGTAATAGATATAACATATATACAAAGAATTTCTAAGTGATTTATTATTAATACAATTTATTTATAGAATTAAGTTTTCATTACTCAAGATTAACTCCAAGGTTCTCATATGTTACACTGTTGTGCTACATCCTCAAACAAAATCACAAACATTTTATTATTTTCTTTGAAGCAGGTAAGGCAAGCAGAGAGGTACTATAGACCAAAAACCAGAAAGAAGCCTTATGATAGTTTATCACTATGACATGATATTTTAATGCTATGGTTGCCACAAACACCTTCATTTTCTGTCTGCCATCTGCACTAGCAACTTCTCCCTTTAAAGTTTACACAGTGGACTGGGCCCTTCCAACATCAACTGATCATCAACAAAATTCACAGTGAAATTGTCTATGGGCACAAGACCTTTTCTAAGCTTATTTTCCCTCTTTACAGATAATTGTAGCTTGTGTCAAGTTGACATTAATCTAACTAGTACACTACTGTTTTGATGTATCACCTGAAGGTATACAGATATTTTAACAATGTCTATTTTTACTAACATCTAAAAAAAGCATTTATTTCCGGTTTTGTCTATTTTAATATTTTTTGCAATCATTTATAGTTTTATTGTACATATATTTTACCCAATTAATCCTCAAATTTAGCATCATTTTATAACAATTGAAATTATTGTTTCTTTTAAATTTATTTTAATATACTAAACATTGATTTGTGGAAATGAAACTACAGTGTATATTACCAACTTTCTTAATTGGTTTATTAATTATAACTTTTTGGTGACTTTAAATATTTTCAATATAACTGCTCATGCAATCTTCAGTGGTAAATTGGTTTCCATTTTCCAATTCTGATAAATTTTACTTCTTTTGTGATTGATGCTCTGACTAGAATATCAATAAATATGTTGATTAATATGGGTTGTGTGGGCAACTTTATGCTGACTCAGATTGAAGAAAGAAAGTTATTCCTGAGTCACGTGGTCATTTCTATTTCGACAATCTACAACTCAATCAACATGCTTATAATTAACAGTATTTCATCATTTTTATTGCTGAAAAATCTCATGCTTGTGTGTGTGTGTGTGTGTGTGTGTGTGTGTGTGTGTGTGTGTGTGATTAACCATCACTGATATATTTTTGTCCCTTTAAAAATTTTTCTGACATAAACAGCCTGAGAGCTGGGAATCACTCAGGCTCAGAGTATCTTGGCTTTAATTATGACAGGTAGGGGACAGCAGCTCATATCCAGGTGTGTTAGATGTAATGCAAGACAATGATCATGCACACTGAATTTAAATTTAAACTCAAAAATTTAAATTACTGTAAAGTATTGTAATTCCACATGAAGAAGAACGTGGACTGTCTATGCATGGGCAGAAGGAAGGACAGCAGAGAGGAGGCATGACAGAAGATCCAAAGGAAGTCCATGGCTTCCTAGATGCTAAGGGTTGAACAAGGTTCCAAGTCTGTCAAGTGCTGTGGAGCACACACTGGGAAGACAGCCTGTGCAGCAGATACAGAGGGAAAGTGGAGTCTGCTTTCCTGTGTGTGGAAATGATTACTTCATGTAATATTTCTTGCACAAACATCTCTGCAGTTTGTATTACATTTGTGGGAGAAACAGCAACACAAGTCTCAGGCTTGCCTCAAATTTTCTATAAGGAGAAAAATTATCTTTTACTTCTCATCCACCTGCAACATAACCAGATTTCTTGGCTATATTGCTGGCATGCACTATGACAGGTGTTTTATCTGCTGCAGGGAAATGAATTCAGAGTTTCATGAATATTAAAAAATCAATTCTGCCTTCTGAGCTATATCCACTGCAGTTTGAACTATGTTTATGTCTATCTTATACCAAGGAAACAGAAAGTTTGGTATCCTTTTTGATTTTTAAATAGTGTTTTTGTTTTTAATATAATTTGATTGCACCATTCTATCCTTCCCTTTCTTCCCTACAAACCCTCCCTTGTAGACCCATGCTGTCTTTAAAATTCATTCTCTCATTTTAAAATTTTAATTCATTTTGGAAATGGAAGTTTTCTTGATGAGTGCAGATAACTACACTTATTGTGGGTATAAGGATAAATAGTTAGAATATAGTTAGTGATTATTCTATTAGTAAAGTGGTAGTTGTAGATTCTCATCCAAGATCTATGACTTAACTAACCTTGGGTAGTTGGTTAGGTTCCAATACCAGGAATCATTTCCTTCCTGTTGAGAGATCTTTAAGTCAAAATGGTCATTTCATAACCTCTCCTAATATAAAGTATTCTTAATTTTGTTTCCAATATCTTATCCAGAAATTAGTTGTACAAGATCTTTGGTTTTCTTCTTGATCAAGTGTTCTACAAAAGAACTGTGTGTGTGTGAATATGTGCATATGTGTGCTTATAAATACATACCAGGGCATAGGGTGACAGTGAGAGAACAACATTTCAGGAGTTAGTTCTCTCCTTCCCTTTTGTTGAGGCAGGACTCACTTGTTTCTACTATTGTGCTATACACACCAGACTTAGTTGGCCTTTGAGGTTATGGGCAAACATCCTGTCTACACCATCTATCCCTATGGAGGCATGCTTGGGTTACACATACTTGCTACCACAAGATGCATTTTTATGTGGGTTTCAGGACTGAACTTGGATGGTCAGGATTGTGTAGCATGTGTTTTTACCTGCTGAGAAATATTAGTTTCTGACAGTAGTTATTCTTAAAGACAATTGCAAATACAAATATAACAAACCACTTCCATTTCCTTATGTTTTTCTGTAGGTTTGAGAATCTGATCAGATCCAACATGGCATGGTCACCTTCCTCCACCATGTGCTGAGGAAAGGAGATTCTGGTTCTAAACCCCTCAGTATGTGAGTGTCTAAGAAGGGATTGTTAACGGGTAATGAACTTTATCTAACATGCTGAGGAAATGCCATGTGCTCCTGTCACCTGCTGGTCTGTTTGACTTCACTGTCAATTACTGTGAGAATTCTCCTGTCTTCTGTTAAGACTGCATCATCTGTCTACTCTAGAAGGGCTTCAGGATTGAGCTTCTCCTCAATTTTAGTGGAACATAGATTCCCTATTTATAGATTTTGTGTTTGTATGTGTGTATGTGTGTGTGCGTGTGCCTTTGACCTCTTGTGTTCTTAGATTGCTGCATTTGAGTTTAGGTGCTTCTCATCAAATTGATTCCTTTTCAGACATTTATTGCTCAAGTGTTCATATACCCCTGTTTTTCTCATATATATTCTGTGTTTCCAATGCAGCAATTTTGACCTCCACTCTTGCCGCTCTGCCTCATATCTCTTTTATCCTCTTTCTATGTGTTTGTGTGGAATTACTGGTCAAACCATCTTGATTTTTCTAATTGTCATCTTGATTACCTTGGGATAATGATGAGCACTTATTCTCTATGTGGGTATAACATTCCTGACTCTTTCCTTTAGATGTCTCTTGCAGCAGGCTTTGCTTCTCCAGGTTCAGTGAGTAGATGCTGCACAATTTCTACTGTCGTCCTAACTATCTGAATTTTTTCATTTCCAATACCATTGTCTCTTCTATACATCTGTCCTATGTAGAGTTCCATGAGCTGACCTGCAGTCTTGTCTGTTTTGCTCTTGTTGCTGAAGTGTGAGACCAACACTGTTCTCTGATAACATCTCAAAGCCTGGCTTGTTTATCTACAATGCTGTAAACTGGAGCCCACTCAAATATTTGTCAGTAAATTAACAGATAAAATCCTTTTGTTCAATTGTCCTGTCAGCATGTCGGTCACCATAGAAGAAGTAAAGGCCCTCAAAACAATACAGGATATTTTCATCACCTTTCATTGCCTTTGAGAAGGTGAAGGTAAGATAAGATCCTCTTATAGAAGACACTACACACTTTGAGGACAAGAATCAGAGGAATTGAGAGGGAGCTAAGTTGGATTCCTCCTCCTTGAGCTTTCAAAGTACCAGAACATGCTATGAAAGATGCCATGGAAGAAGAGAAATCAGTAGTCATACCCAGTAGTAAAGCCTATTAAACACATCAATTATTTATCCAGACACATAGCCCCAATTTTGGAGTCTCCTAGACCACCATAGCCAGGAGAGTAACAATCAATCTGAAGGAGGCAAGGAGGTAGTTCAGTTCCACAGTAGTGGTTGTAGATTCAAACTTCTAGAGTTGTTTATTTTAGAAACATTTAAGCACAGGACAATTTGGAAAAAAGTTTCCCGATGATAATTATCTCAATCCCATGTGCCCAAAAAGTTTAAGAAATGAGTATTCTAAAACACTTTGTAAAGTACAAATGACATCTTACATACAGATAGACTCTATGAATTAACTGAGAAAACAAGCTCATGATGTTCTGGGGGAGGATCTAGTATGGTCATGGCCACAAAGATAGTGCAAAGGTCACTAGGTTGTCATCCATGTCCACTAACAGACTTCTGTAGATGATTTCTAAATAGTCTTATTAAATAAGAAACACAGAGCCAAATACAGAGGTAATAGCCAAAGAGATCAGAGAACTAGTGAAGAGCCCACAACTACCTTATCTTACTACCTCACTGCTTTTGCTTCCCCAGGGAGAGTTTCTTCCCATCTAACTTGTGTTTTTATTGCCTTCCTGTTCTGCCTTCTCATTGGCTCTAAGTCCAGCCACATGACTTCCTCATTACTGACTGTCTATACAGACCTCCAGGTCTCTGTGGTTGGTACTAGGATTAAAGGCTCATGTCACGAAGCTTGGCTGTGTCCTTGACCACACAGAGACTCTGCCTGCCATGTAATCAGATTAAGGGTGTGTGCCATCACTGCCTGACTCCTGTTTATGGCTATGTGTCCTCGCTTATGTGACCTCTGATCTCCAGGCCAAATTTATTTATTAACATACAAATAAAATCACATTTCAGCACAATTAAAATATCACTACAGACTTCTGGGAATAAAATAAGCTATACATCTCTCCCTTTGAAGACACAACTCTGAGTGTTTGATATTTTGGGTTCCTCCAAAGCTTATCTGTGAGCACAAGGATATACATGCACCAGCACCTCTCCTGTTTTATTTCTTAAAGAGAAAACAGTAGCTGTAATAGAGGTCAAGATTGAATGCATTGCTACTCTAACTAATACAGGTGATTATAAGAGAATTATAAGAATAGCTAACCAAAGAGAAGAGAAAGCCATCTTAATCATAATGGTCATTCAATAGTAATGAATGATTTTGTTTATCCCTTTATGCAGATCATAGTTTGAATATAGAGAATATGAGGAATCTGATACATTAATGCAACACATGCCAAGGAACTGTTGACCAGCAAGATTATGCTTGAGCAACAAATCATCTATAGTAGATCTGTTTTGAAAAACTGTGCTTCTCAATTCACCCATATTTTGAACAGCTTCTAATAATACTTTTGCTCTGATATTTGTAGTTTGAATAGTCATACAAGCAATCTTTGAGAGGTCTCTTTTTATTTCAGCAATTATTTCTTGGACTGGTAATAAAAATTCTAAAAAATAATGCTTAGTATTGCAAAACAACCTCAGACCTTTCTGTCTCCCATTACAGGTGTGCTTGTTACACCACTTGACAAATGCATTTTCAATTCTGCATTAACAAGCTAAGTAATAACCTGTAAGAAAATCAGTAAACATAACAGCATCAGTTAGGCATCGATAATATTGTGTCTGTGTTGTTTCCCTAAGTTCTAAACTTGGCAAGTTAAAGTTTTTATGTATCCATAAGTTACAGGCCTACTATGCCTCTTGAAACTTCTCCTCTTGATGGGTTTGTTGTCTTTCTTCAGATGCTACTTTATTTGTCCACTGGTCTCTGGTATGATGTCCTGGTCAGATGCATTAGAGAGTCATCTTGGACCTAGTTCATTTTCTTGAAAAGCACAAGGATAACCTTGCCCTGAGGTTAGAAGAACATCTGGCTCTTTCTATAGATTATTTTCTAGAACTTTCCATTTAATATATACTTTAGGCTGTGTCTTCTTTAGGGCAAAATGCTTTGGGGAAGCAGAAAAAGCATTATCCTGTAAAGTTATGAAAAGAATTAAAGTTATTGTGGCTAAATGTAGCATAATACTTGATTGTGTTGTTTCATGATAACTTGACACTGTGGGTTGTAAGGGATTCTGGTAATATAATTAATGTTGTATCAATTACAAAATTCTTTACAGTATGTGCTAGTATAAGCAGGACCATTATCAGTTTTTAGTTGTAATGAATGTCCTAGAAAAGATAATGGCATTCATAATTGTTTCAACCATGTGAGCAAAAGCAACAACTATAATAGAAAAATTATCTAGTACGACATGAACATATTTGAAAAGTCCAAATTCTGCAATATGAGTAATATCTGTTTTCCTAATTGCACTAGATTTTAACCCTCAAGGACTAATTCCATTAGCAGGGTTGAGGTGATGTGAAAAAAAATAAAAATGTCAGACCTGATTATTTATCAAGCTTCCTCAGAAAGTAAAGAGAAAGATACCTGTAAAGATATTGTATTTTGATCATGAAGTTCATGATATTTTGAATATCATAAAAAGAAAGTATTAGGGGCCAAGAGGATATCAAGGTGTTGGGTTGGGCATTAGTGGATGTTAACAGATCTGACAAATTAGAACGAGCATGAATATGAGTTATGAAAAGTGTTGAATTCATTCTCATATAGACATCTGAAAGATGAAAATTAATTGTGAAGTCACATTAGTAGTGGGGTTGTTTTTAAGTCTTGCAGTTTCTAAAAGAGGAACAGATTGAGAACAATATGCACAGACATTTAAATTATTCAACAGTTAAGAACTGTTTAATAAAAGTTAATTGATCATGGTGAGTTCAGAGTATTGAGCTGTACTACTAGGGGTGAGGATCATCTTTTCTGGGGGGGGGCATATGGAATTTGTATAGAAATATATAAAAATCTGCTCTTTTTCATTTGAAAAGCCATCTGTAAAAGAATTAAAAGATTTCTACAGGATCTTTATATATAATTTTAAGAAATAGCTATGTGGTGTCATAAAAAAAATCTCAAAAACAAATTCTCTGGGTAAAGGTTATCTATAGTTCTACAGTAGCAGGCTAACGCTACCTGCCACTTACTACCAGGGTGGAAATAACCTGCAGATAAGAACATATCCAATTAACCTAGGCATAGTGGTATATGCTGTAAATCCACTTAAATCTTAGGGAGACAGAGGCAAGTGGATCTCTGAGTTTGGGGCTAGCCTGGGCTACACAGTGAATTGGACCTTAAGTATTGATTAGATGAGCAGGAGATGAGAATGCCATCCATACAATGAATGACTAATACCTCAGGAAATTTAATCAACACTGGTTTAAGAGCTTTATATATGGAAATATTGAAATATAGTGGAGTTATTCTCATCCCCTGTGCTAAAATTTTCCATTCATATTGCATCACTGGCTGAGTCTACAGTGCATCATCTGTGACCAAGACTTTCACTCCACATTCTCTATTACCACATGAATTACATGAGTATATCCCTTGCCTTCTAACATCTGTCCTGTATCAGGATGTTTCAGTATACCTGTGGTATCCCTCATATGTCCACTCTGGTTCACAGTTCTCCTGTGAGTCTCATTATTCCTTACATGATTTGTTCCTCCCATTTTTCCGTAACTTGACACATTGGAATGCTTCAGGAAAGGCTAGTAGACATTATTGATAAAATAATTACTGGAGTGATTCATCAGGGGGCGCCAAATCTCTGTGGTTTCAATTGTATCCTTGAGCCAGGTGCACAGAAAGCCAGAAGGACTTCCAGTCAGCCTTGACTTCCTCTCCCTGCCCAGTGTGCAGAACAAACTGCAGGACTTTGAAGCGGGCAGTTGTTGGCTTCCTTTGACAAACAGCATTTGTGCTACAAGAACATGGATGGTGCAGCACAAAGTCTGGTCTATGTGCACAGCACACTTGTACTCATTTCTTTCACTTCCTGTCTCACTCTGTTTTTGTTTGCATCCTGTTATAATTGCCTGTCCTTAGTCCACACTATCAGCACAGACTAACATCCACATTCAAACAACACTGCTTCACTTTAGGTCAGATGCAAGACATCCCTAGACATTCTTAGTGTCTCCCTCCACCCCTATTCATAACTCTGTTTCCAATGATTCTACGAACTCTGTTTCTATCACTCAGTGTATTGGTGCTCTTTGTATCTCTTTACAAGCATCAAAAGTGAAAAGTAGGTAGAATCAGATTCCTGCAATGATGTGCAGTTTTGTTATGTTTGGATTATAAAAGAGCAGCAATGAGTTTTAAATGAGCAAAGGTTTTTCATGAGATTTCAAATTATCCAAAACAGATCGTCTGTACTGCAATTTTGTTCATATTTGAACACAGATTCATCATCAGTTACAATATTAGAAAAAGTAAATCCAAATTTATGTTTTAGTGTGAGATTTTTCATGTAGGTTGGTTGATTAATAAACTGTTCTTTGTTTTCAAATTCTTATTAGTCTAATTATGTGTCCATGTCTTTGTGTGTTTATGTGAACATGCTTGTAGTTGCCCAAAGAGGCTGAAAGAGTTGGCTTATCCTGGAACCAGAATTATACGTGGTTGTGAGCTACCTGATATGGGTGCTAGAAATCAAACTCAGGTCTTTTGAAAAATCAATATATGTATATAACCACTGATCCATCTCATCAGATATCTAAACTATTCTTTATTATAAAGTCTGCTTCTCAATTTATATTATAATAATTTTTAATTTTATGTTAATTATAGTATATAATTTTCTCCAAACTTCCCCATGTATCCCATTACACTTTTTCAGATCTATAACTTTTATCACATGACTTATGTAATGGAGAACACAGCTTCCATCATTTTAAATAGAAATGTATTTTATTTCTACCTGCTTCATCAAGAACAGTTAGACACTGATATGGGAGTGCGGAGGACCCTAAGAGTTCAAGAACAGCACCCAGTTAGAAGCAATAGGCAAGGAAGGACTGTTGCAGAGGTCTCAGTGTGCAGAGGGCAGCTCCAGTGGAAAGGATAAAGTCACTGAGTCTGATCACAGAATAGGTCAGGCCCATGATGAACTGGAGGCATAGGCCACTGTTTCCTGTTAGGCAAAATCAGGAGTGAGACTGTGAGGTGCATGGGTGAGTACATCAGTGTGCAGACCCAGCTCAAGCTGAGGCCTTAGGGGACAACACAACCTGCTTGACGACATGAACACCAGACACTGAAAGGGGTCTAGTTTACCCACCAAGAGTTATGGATCTTTGTATATTAGATTGTATGTCTGGTTTTGTTCAGTAGATGGTCATATGCAAATCTGCCCTATGCAAAGCCTTTAGAGTAGAAATCTGAGTCTCTCTGCCCTCACCCAGCAAGGGAGTGCTGGATTAGTATCCACAAACTACTGTACCCCAATCTCATACCTCATGGAGTGGGTGTGGAGTCTCCTTTTCCTGCTGGCAGCTGCCCAAAGTAAGGCATCAGATCCCAGAGCTGCAGAGGAAACTGAGGCAGTTCCATGACCCCTCAATTTCCCATATTCTCTCCACAGGTGTCCAAGCACAGGACCAGTTGGTGCAGTCTGGACCTGAGCTGAAGCAGCCTGGACAGTCAATGAAGATCTCCTGCAAGGCTTCAGGGTACACCTTCACAAGCTATACAATGAACTGGGTAAAGCAGTCACCAGGACAGGGCCTGAAGTGGGTGGGCTTGATCAATACCAACGATGGGAGTTCAACATACACTGAGGACTTCAAAGGTCGGTTTGGCTTCTCTTTGGACACCTCTGTCAGCACTGCATACCTGCAGATCAATAGTCTCAACAATGAAGACACGGCCACATATTATTGTGCAAGAAACACAGTGTGAAAACCACATCCTGAGGGTGTCAGAAACCCTGAGGGAAGGTGGTTCTGCTGTGCCCAGACAGCAACAGGGAAAATATCCTGCCCTTGACCTTTGACTAGGATTGTGAGGTTAGTGGTTGGACACATAGAAAATTGATCTCTGTTCTTCAATGGAATATTGTCCATGCTGTGTTGAAAAAGAAGCCACATAAAAAGGAGATGAAATATTGCATTAGTATCATCAACTTGGTATAAAACCTATAGTTTAGGAATCAGGGTAATTGTAGCCTCATAGAAGGAGTTTGGTAATGTTCCTTCTGTTTCTACTATGTGGAACAATTTAGAGAGTATTGGTATTAACTCTTCTTTGAAGACCTGGTAGAATTCTGCACTGAAACCATCTGGTCCTGGGCTTTTTTTGGTTGGGAGACTTTTAATGACTGTTACTATTTCCTTAGGGGTTATTGGACTATTTAAATAGTTTATCTGATCTTGATTTAACTTAGGTATGTGGTACCTATCCAGAAAATTATCCATTTCTTTTAGATTTCCCAGTTTTGTGGAATAGAGGTTTTTGAAGTATGACCTGATGATTCTCTGGATTTCCTCAATGTCTGTTGTTATGTCCCCCTTTTCATTTCTGATTTTGTTAATCTGGATGCTCTCTCTCTGTCTTTTGGTTAGTTTGGATAAGGGCTTGTCTATCTTGTTGATTTTCTCAAAGAACCAACTCTTTGTTTCATTGATTTTTTGTATTGTTCTCTTTGTTTCTATTTTATTAATTTCAGCTCTCACTTTGATGATTTCCTGGCGTCTATTCTTCCTGGGAAACTTTGCTTCTTCTTGTTCTAGAGCTTTCAGGTGTGCAGTTAAGTCACTAGTATGAGATTTCTCCAACTTCTTTATGTGAGCATTTAGTGCTATGAATTTCCCTCTTAGCACTGCTTTCATAGTGTCCCATAGGTTTGGGTATGTGGTGTCTTCATTTTCGTTGATCTCTAGGAATTCTTTAATTTCTTTCTTTATTTCTTCCCTAACCCATTGGTGATTCAGTTGAGCATTATTCAGTTTCCATGAGATTGTAGGTTTTCTGTAGTTTTTGTTGTTGTTGAAATCTAACTTTAAACCTTGGTGGTCTGATAGAACACA
>CABHPR010110035.1:5246-21902 GCA_902168415.1 Peromyscus melanophrys
CACACACACACACACACACACACACACACACACACACACACACACACTCACACACTTCTGTCTCCAGATATAGCTACATTAGAGGCTAACACTCCAGTATATGAAGGGGGGACACAGCTCAGTCCACAATACATGCCCAAAATGGAATTCCTAAAACTCTTCAAATTCTCCATTTTCTAGCATTTGCGAGCCACTTATGTGCAGAGTTCCTCCATCTGTATCTCTGGGTTGAACGGAACCTATATCCCGTGAGCCATGGGGAATGTCCAAAGTAAAATCAATGTTTTGATAACAATTCTTGCTAAAGGATGAAGGGTGTGCCTCCCTGAAGGGCTGGTGTCCAGGCTTTCAGTCTGTCCACCGCATTTGGGGAGAGAATAGAGTACTGTGTGGAAACGTTATCAGCTACATATCAAATACTCTGTCCAGGTTTTCATGACTCAGACAGGAGAACAGAATGACACCATGCACAAACCTTTAGAAGAGAGCCCCCGGGGCTTTTGGGAGGCTGGGCAGGGATGGAGTCTTCTTGGATGCAGTGAAAGCCATTGCTGGCCCAGTCCCTGAATGTCCACCTGACGATGGCTCCCTGCTTTGAAGGGAGAGAGCTTTGCACTCTGGGGCACAGAGGAGGACGATGACTTGGGTGGACAAAGCTCCCTAGCCATGCCTGCCCCTCAGCTCAGCCACAGCCCTGGGCAGACAGGGAGGAAGACGCTCTCCTCTCTCACACCTAGAGAAGGCACATTTCCTGGGGCAAGCAGGAGGTCCTGCACCCTACTTTGTCTTACACCCATAATTAAAGGGAAACCATACCACACCACTCAATAGGACTATATCTATGCTCTGCTGTGTATGTCTCTTAAACACACAGCCAAACGAGCATGGCAAAGTGAAGCTTACGAGTCTACTACCAACCCCCAGTTCCCTTATTCTGTGACAGTACTCTGTCACCTCCATCACATAGTGACATTATCCTATCTGGGTTGCCAATGTAAAACACCAGAATCAGAAAGTAGTAAAGATCCCTTTTTCACAGTGGTTTCTCCTTTCCCACAGGAGTGAAGTTGTAACCTTGATGGTATCATACCCTTGCTTCTGAAGGGAATAAAAATTTTAAAATTAAAATGCAAGGTTGTCCCAGATACAGAAATAGATTTTTAAAAAAATCCCAAGCACATGACAATCACCATATTGTGGATAGGACCTTGGAGGATGGGGTTTTTTGATAAAGACTTATGCCTTAAACAAATAAGTTTGCTGCAGAAGAAATTCTGTTCTTGTGTTGGGAGAGAGGTCTCTTAGTCACGTGATTTCTCTGTTGTCTGTTCTTCCACAGTGGTGATGTGGTCACCTTTGGAAAATCTACTGATTATAACAGCGTTATCCAACAGGAAGAAAGAGTGAGTATGGTATAAAATAGATGTGTTTTAATAGACCCACTTGTATCTGCGAGCTACAACTGTTTTTTGTGTGTGGTGTTCTGGACAACCTTAACCCACCATTTGTCTCACTGCTGAGAGTCCAGCATACATTATACTCAGCTAAGACAGACCTGGCCCCTGTCTCAGAGGACCACACTGCCCAGCTGTGGTCACTATTGAGCTGTTGTTTCTTGAGGTATAATTCTAAAGGTGGTTAGTGATAAATTTCCTGCAATGTGCCTCTGCAGTATTCTTCCAACTCTTAGAATCGGGACGTCAGAACTATTAATAGCTAATCTGTGACACTGAGTTGAGTCTTGCTTTAGTTGGCCAAGACATCATGAGAACACTTTGATTGTGTATACTCAGTTTGCTAAAGCAAATTACTCTAAACTGAGCAGTTTAAACACACTGATTTCTTGTGGTTCTGGGTGGTGCTGGCCAGGACTCTGTGCTGAGCTGCAAGCAGCAGGCTGCCCTTCCTGACCTTGGGTGATGACCTTCTCTGACCTCTTGCTTGTGAGTGATCTAGTTCATGAAGGTCTCACCCTCCTGACCTAATCACCTCCCAACATCCCACTTCTAAATTCTAGCACAGTTTGATTAAGATATCAGCAGAGGGATTTGGAGGGACACAAACATTGTCCCTAATTGATACAATCTCACTAAGAGTCATTTTTTAAAAATATCTATTTTGTGACTAGTACTGTTGAGGGCTACATGGGATATAACCCGGAAGTTATAAAGACAAAATCCCAGGGCCTTGTGCTTGAGAAGCACTGTCTGTGGGCAGGGAGCTACGGTTGACATGGGGTCACTGGGACAGTGCTGAATGGCAGTGAGTCTGGAAAGGCAGGAGAGGCTGAGGTGGGTCAGAGTGGTTATGAATGGGGACTGAGGTGGGTCAGAGTAGTTATGAATGGGGGCTGAGCTGGGTCAGAGTGGTTATGAATGAGGACTGAGGTGGGTCAGAGTGGTTATGAAGGAGGGCTGACCCGCCTCGTGGATCCCCTGATTACACTGGTAGTCTTAGTTCCTGGACTGCTGAGGGATCCACCCTGGGACACAGGTAGATGGAGCAGGCTGTCAAGGGGGATGCTCAGCAGCTGGGTAAGCAGCAGCTGAGCCCGCTCCCCCACAGTGAGAGCGCACTGAGACACTTCTGGACTTCCTAGTCTTGGTGTGTGAGCTCTTTCTCCTCCTCTTTGTGGAACAGGCAGAAGCTTTCTTAAGAGCCAAGCCGTCCTTACCCACAATTCAGAATGTCTGCTACAGTTAGGTGCAAGGATATATTTTTTTTTTAAATGTAACTGTTGGGCTGGAGAGATGGCTCAGAGGTTAAGAACACTGACTGTTCTTCCAGAGGTCCTGAGTTCAATTCCCAGCACCCATATGGTGGCTCACAGCCATCTGTAATGAGATCTGGGTCCCTCTTCTGGCCTGCAGGGATACATGCAAACAGAACACTGTATACATAATAAGTAAATGAATCTTTAAAAAAAAAAAAAAAAAGACCTGAGAGAGAAGCACATAGGCCGAGCTCTTGAAAAAAAAAAAATGTAACTGTCCCAGGGCTGGAGAGCTGGCTCAGTGGTTAAGAGCACTGCTGCTTCTCTAGAGGTCCCAGGTTCAATTCCCAGCACCCACATGGCAGCTCACAACTGTCTGTCATTCCCGTTCCAGGGGATCCATGGCACCAGGCATGCATGTGGTGCACGTATCGGTGCGTGCAGGCAAAATACCCAAACACATAAAACAAAGTAAAGAAACCATGTTTTAAAAGGTGTAACTATTCATAAAACCGAGAAGTTATGGGAAAGGGCAAGGTGCCGTGTGGAGCTGGTGGTGTATGCGCAGCAGGGGTGGGCGTCACCAGAGACAGACAACTTGTTTCAGTGGGTTCTTGTCCTTCCTCTTACCCAGCCAGCTCGGCCATTTCACACCCGGCTGCAAGCCCTCTCCCTTCTGTAACCCCCAGCTCCTGCCTCACTGCTCTAGCCTTGACATTCGTTTTAGCCATGAGGAACGACTAAGGAGAGCCTCACAGAAGATGGGGTGGCGTGGGGGGGGCTGTAACAAATTAACACAAAGTCGGTGGCTTTGAACACCACAAAACAGTTCTCTGGTGTTCTGGAGGGCATGAGTCCCCCATCAGTTCTCACCAGGCTAAGGTGACCGTGTCTCTAGAGCTCTGCTCTAACCGCAGGCTCCAGGGAATCAGTTTTTTGCCTTCCAGCTTCTCAAGGCCACCTATACCCTCATCCCTCGTGCCTCGTGCCATGTAAAGCAGCAGAGTCACAGGATCTGGAGATTGGAGCATCTTGGGGCACCAGAGCTCTGCCTCTTAACTACGACATAGCTGATTCTGAAGGGATTCCCAGAATCCTTGTTGGGAGGGCATTCATCTTGGGGTGTAGCTTGCATTTGACCTGGGGGGTAGTTCTAACAGTCTGGAGGCGGTGAGGAATGGAATGGCCTTGTACTTTGGGCAAGGAAGGTGGAGAGAAGCCAAATGTGAAGAGCTTGCTAACACCAGGCTGAGGAATTTGGATTTCATTCAAGATGGTGTGGGGCACCATCAAAGCATCTTCAAAAAGAGAATGGGAGATGGAGGGGGGGTGTGATCAAAGATACAGAAAGAAAAAAGGCAAGAGAACTGATGAAGTAACTCAGGAAAGGCAGAACATGTCTGGGGGCCACAGCAGGAGTAAGAAGGCACCCCCATGGTAACCTCAGGGTTAACGCATAAGCATTGTACTGGTCGGCTTTCTGGCACTGTGACAAAAGACCTGCTCTGATCAACTTAAAAACAAAAGAGGTTTACTTTGGTTCGCACTTTGGGAAGTTTTATAAACTATTATGGGTTAGCCCCATATCTTCTGGGGCTGTGGTGAAGCATATCATGGTGGGGTGTGTGTGTGTGTGTGTGTGTGTGTGCTGAAGCAAAGCTATTCACCTTACAGCTGTGACATGAAAAAGGGGAAGGAAGAGGAAATGACCCAAGTGTCCTACCCTTCAGGCACCCATGAGTTTCCTTTTTGATGTCTCATAACGAAGTACTTTTATATTCTTACAATCATCATAATATATCTATATATAATCTATTATTTGAGAATTTCATATATGCACACATTATATTTTCATCATCTCTGCCTCACTACCTTTCAGCAACTCCCTCCAAATAGCCTCCCAACATACCCCCTCCAAACTTCAGGTCCTTTCCAGTCCAGTTTGTTCTGCCCATATGCACACAGGTGGGGGGGGCCACTCCTCGTAACATGGGCAGCCTGCCAGTGGCCACATCCCCAAGAAAAAGCGACTCTTCCTCCTCTAGCAGGCATCAGCTGCCAATGACTCCTTAGCTAGGGCCTTGTGAGCCCCAACCCCATCCATGCTGAACTCTAGGGTAGCTTCATCTTGTGTGGGTTTATGCAGGTATCCACAGCTGCTGTGAGCTCAGGAGTGCAGTAGCCACATCACGGACAGGAGAAAGCATTGCATGGCGCTCCTCCCCACCCTCTGGCTCTCATGTCCTCTCCACACCCTGAGCCTGCCCGAGGAGGGGTGGATACAGGAGTCCAATCTAGGACTGAGAATCCTTCAGTGCCTGATACTACATCCTAACATGACTTCTGGGTGATGGCAGAACAGTGATTTGTCATGTTGAAATAGAGAACTTCCGTGGCTTCGGAATAGAAAGAAAAAGCAAGAAAAAGAAAGAAGGAAGGAAGGAAAGAAGGAAGGAAGGAAGAAAAGGAGAGACAGAGAGAGAGAGAGAGAGAGAGAGAGAGAGAGAGAGAGAGAGAGAGAAAAGAGAAAGTCTGGCTAGAGAGGCTGTGGTGGCTCGGTGAGTAAGAGTGCTTGATGAAGATCTGATATTGGATCCCAAGCACCCGTAGAAACAGCCAGGCACAGCTGCTCATGCCTATAAACCCAGCATTAAGGAGCAGAGACAGGTGGATCTGGTTGGCTCAGTGGCCAGCAAGCCTAGACAAAACATTGGGCTTCCAGTCCAACAGCAATGGAGAAAGGTGTCGGGCACCCTGCTCTGGCCCCTACACGGGAGCACATGTGTGTGCACACCCATACACCTACCAGCCTAGATTTATAGTTCTCAACCTGAGTGTGCTAGAAATGTGGTTGAAATGCTAGATTTCTGGCCTCCTCTGAATCACCCCTGGGGACTAGGACTATGGATCCCTATTACCAAGGTGTGGTTTCAGGACCACACTTTGAGAAACATGGCTTTGGGAACAGGAGTAGCAGCCAGAGAGCAGCTATATCCAGGTCAGTCTGGGTTCTGGAGCAGATGGATGGTGTAAGTGGCGTTTTCACTGTAAGAAGCTGCCCAGAGCTGGAACTGAGCTCCCTGGGTCCTAAGAGAAGCACCAATAGTCAGGCTAAGCTTTGTGAAACAGGCCTTTCCTGATGGTCAGTCTTACCATCCCCCACAGACCGGAAAGCAGTGTACACTGGGACCGGGGCGCAGGCAGCATCCGTAGAAAGAAGCCTTGAGCATCACCACTCTACATTACTGCCCTGTGTGTGTGTGTGTGTGTGTGTCTAGATGCTGATGTCCCACTGCTTTCCAAGAGTACTCCAGAAGGGGTGTTGATGCAGGACGTTAGAAACACTAAACTCACAGTATGCGTTTCCCGAAGTGCAGGGTCACCTGCTTTTTACCAGATGCTCAAAGTAATTCAGGAGTGCTGGCCATTGGGTTGTATGCCCAACTCTCTGGTCCTCAGCGTGACACTCAGTAGTAACAAGGGGTGTCACAAAGGGAAAGTGACACCCTCAGTGGGTGTTTGCTGTTGTGTGTGGCACATTGAGGGATGATGGCTGAGCACAACCCTCTGCCCTGAGGAAGAGTGCCCAGGAGTTCAAAGGAGCTGCTGACCCTCAGGAGCCTGATAGACAGCAACATGCCAAACCCCTCAGAGAGCAGCAAGTAGCTGAGTTCAGCCATGCGCATGTAGGACCTGAGGAAGCCAGGGTGGGGTATGAAACCCTGACCCGGAAGCTGCCAGAATTCCAAGTCCAGAGCTGAGCACAGCCTTAAGATGGAGAGAGAGATGAAAAACCTCAATTCTGTGTGGTTGGCTTTGCATCCAAGTTCAATTAGTGGAACTCATTTCAGCCCATTCTATTATAAGGAAAGCTTTCAGAAATCCCAAAGAAATCATTTCAATAAAATTGGTGTCTTTTGCCCAGGAGCAGTCCCACCCCCTGCCCAGATGTCAGCATTGTGAGAACAGCCCATGTGCTTCCTTTTTGTGTGTGTGGAGGGGGGAGTTTCGAGACAGGCTTTCTCTGTGTAGTTTTGGAGCCTGTCCTGGATCTCGCTCTGTAGCTCAGGCTGGCCTTGAACTCACAGAGATCCGCCTGGCTCCGCCTCCCGAGTGCTGGGATTAAAGGTGTGCGCCACCACCGCCCAGCGGCCCGTGTGCTTTCTATCACTGCCCTTTCCCTGTTCCTTCTAGCCTGAAATTTGTTCTTCCAAAGTGAAGCCCATGACAATCATTTTCCTGTCAGCCCAGGATTTCGGATACAGCTAACTCTCTTCACAGCTCAAGCTCCACGCACGGACCTGACAGGACTCCATTTTACAGATGTCGGATATAGAACTATGTAGTGACGTTAGGCTGCTCATAGATGGTATTTTTACTGAACACGACTATTTAGCTCTTGACTGTAACACAGGACCCCCAAGCATAATCAGTTTGGGTAATGTATTTGTGGTGATTTGAAAGAAAATGGCCCCCAAAGGGAGTGGCACTATTAGGAGGTGTGGCTTTGTTGGAGGAGGTGTGGCCTTGTTGGAGGAAGTGTGCTACTGTGGAGGCGGGCTTTGAGGTCTCCTATATGCTCAAGGCACAGCCAGTATTACAGTTCACTTCCTGTTGCCTTTGGATCAAGTTGTGGAATTCGCCAGCACCATGTCTGACTGCACGCTGCCATACTCCCAGCCACCAGGCTCCCCGCCATGATGATGATGGTTAAACCTCTGAAATTGTAAGCCGCCACCCCAGTTGAATGTTTTCCTTTATAAGAATTGTTGTGGTCATGGTGTCTCTTCACGGGCAATAGAAACCCTAACTGAGACAATATTAAAGCTTAAACCCCTCCTCTGTGGCCACGTAGTTGACAGTAGTATAGGAATCACTGTCATTGTAAGGGAATATGAGAGGAGTTAAAGAAATAGTACCACATCCAAGACCGTGGATAGAGTAACTTATACCTATGACCATGACTTCATTTTATTTAAAGAAATAACCATTTATAAATGACTTGTAGTGTGACAGTCACTCACCAATTAAGACGGACTCGATGGAATCACCCGTGTCTCCGTTCAGAAGATGTCCGTTTTGGGAACAAGAGCTTGCAAACAAGTACTCCTGTAAGCTGGTAGGTTTTTGTCCTGAGGGACATCAGCCTTTCCGTCTGTGTGGTTTTTACATCGGTGCCTTCATATTTTGCCTGGGATGTGGTCATCACCTGGGATACCGCCTCCTTCCTCTCAGATCCGTGAGGACCAACATTCCCCCTGGGCCTGAAAATTGAGGTCTGCCCCTCAGAGCTGGTGCAAGGCTCCTTTGAACTGATGCCATTCATGTCTAAAGTGAGGGCTTTCCCCATGAAAGAAGGGAGGCCAGAAAAAGGAGGCAGAGAATTGGATTCTCTAGAAACTGGAGCTGGGAAATAATGCAGGGTGCTACTAGTGTTTAGGAAGAGAGGTGTCAGAAATTGGTGGCCTTTGGAGAAACGGTTCAGTCAGCTAAGAGTCTGCTGCACAAGCGTAAGGATCAGAGTTCAGATCCCAGCAGCCTTGAAGAGCTGGCACAGAGGCTCAAGTCTGTAATCCCAGTGCTGGGGGGGAGGGGGCTGGCTGCAGACAGGAGGATCGCTGGGGCTACTCTAGCCAATCAGTGGCCCAGGGTCAGTGATTCCCTGTCTCAGGTAATAAGGCAAAAGTGACCGACAGGGACACCCGATGACCTCCTTGAGCCTATGTAAACATGCACAGGTATACACACACACACACACACACACACATACACACACACACACACACACACACATACACACACACCACCACCACCACCTCCAACAACAAAAACAAACTTCAGAAAGAGGGAGTCAGTGAGATGGCTCAGCAGAGAGCGGCACTTGCCACCAAGCCTGATAAACTGGGTTCAATTCCTAGAACTCACACAGTGGAAGGAGAGAACCAACTCCTCTGACCTCACACCTGTGCCGTGGCTTGCATGTTCCCATATACACCCACACACACATGAATATGACCTCACACTTGTGCCGTGGCATGCATGTTCCCATATACACCCACACACATATGACCTCACACTTGTGCCGTGGCATGCATGTTCCCATATACACCCACACACATGAATATGACCTCACACCTGTGCCGTGGCATGCATGTTCCCATATACACCCCCACACATGAATATGACCTCACACCTGTGCCGTGGCATGCAAGTTCCCACATGCATGAATAAGTAAATATAAAAATTCTTTTAAAAATGTTAAAAGTGGGCCATTATAGATGAAGACATTGGATGTCACCCTCTGGCTTGCACACACACATGTGCACATTCACACGCATATGTGCACATACACAGAAAACACACTACACGCCTCCAGAAGTCACAGCGGTAGAACCAACCCTGGCGATGTGTGAGTTGCCACACCAAAACGGAAGCTCCATGGGCTGTCAGTCAGTAAGTTGTGCCGACTCCATACAAATAACGAGCGCAGGCCGGATGACAAGCCCGCCACAGTCATGTCAGAGCTGTGACAAGAGTGGCCTCAGAGAGCAGACCCCACGGGGTCTCTCAGGACAGTTGCCCGTGAAGTGGTCTGACAGATGAGCTGACGTTCCCTGCTTCCCTAGGTGGTCTTTCTCGCCGACGAGTACTGCAACTATTGCCGAGACGTTTTACAGAGTGTGAGGAACCAAGAGCTGGAGAAGGTAAGCCTGTGTCTGTAAAGTACAAGCACTTACGATCGGCTGTCAACCACTTAACTCGATCAGACCCCTCCAGGGATACCCAGAGCTGTCCCACTGCCGCAAACGGCTCATCACGTGACTGTCTGGCCATTGGCGAGGTCTGGAAAGCGGTCTAGCCTCAGCACAGTCGTTGGGAAATTCTTCAAGGTTCTCATGTGGGTATCACGATGCTTGAAGAACAGTTTCAACCCAGCCTGAATAAAGCATGGGTAGCAATAGCCGCCTTGTTTTCCAGCAATGCTGAAGCCATTTTATCAACATAGGCCATGGCAAAATAAACAGGACTTCAGGGGTTGGGGATTTAGCTCAGGGGTAGAGTGCTTGCCTAGCAAGCGCGAGGCCCTGGGTTCGGTCTTCAGCTCCAAAAAAAGAAAAAAGAAAAAAAAAGAAACAGGATTTTGAGGAAAGTGATCTGGCATGGGTATTGAAGATTTTATTCTAGAACTGTCTGTGTGGCATTGATGATACATCCCCTACCTATAATATGAAGCTCTGGGGTCTCCCCATTACAGAAGGAGGGTTTAGAACTGCCTGTGGAAAATGCAATTATTATTATTATTATTATTATTATTATTATTATTATTATTATTGGTTTTTCGAGACAAGGTTTCTCTGTGTAGTTTTTGACCTTGCTCTGTAGACCAGGCTGGCTTCGAACTCACAGAGATCCCCCTGGCTCTGCCTCCGGAGTGCTGGGATTAAAGGTGTGCGCCACCACTGCCTGGCTCACACACACAAAATAATAATAATAATTTTTCAATTACAGTTTTCTATGTGTGAGCATGACCTGTGTGTGAGGGCAGCAGACAACTTCCAGGAGTCAGCTCTGCCCTTCCACCATGTGGCTCAGGGGTGGAACTCAGGAAATCGTGCTTGGCAGCGTACACTGAGCTATTTTGCCTGCCTGGGTTTTACTTTTCTAAGTATGAGATTAAAAACCCAGGGAAACAAGGGTGCACCTGAATGAAAGTTTCCCTGATGCTTTTGGGATCTAAGCCCTTCAGCTTTGAGCAAGAAGCCAATCAGCATGCACACGTGTGCTATGGAGCCAGGGTGTGAAGCGGAGGACCAGCGCACCCTTGTTCTGTCTGCAGCCTCTCGAAGCTTCCCTCGATCACTCGCTCAGCAGATATTTGCTTAAATCATGTCCTGTGACTGGCTCCATTTCTGGGACGAGCAAGGCATTTTCCCCAAAGCTTGGGAAACATATCATTTGGTAATGAAAGGAATAATGTTGCCCAATAAGTCTGTTGAGTCCCAGAGCTGTTCATTAGTCACCTTTTCCTGTTAGTCAGTGACTGTGAGCTGCAGCAAAATACCTGAGATAAGAAACTTAAAATGAAGGGGCATTTCTTTGCACTTACAGTTTGGGAAATTTTGGACCATGTTTGATTGGCCTCATCATTTTGTGTCTGTGAGGAGGCAGAATATGAAGGCAGGGAGTGGGGGGCAGAACAAAGTGTTCCTCCTGGGTGAGACACTAAGAGAAAGAAGAAGAGAGGAAGTCTCACAATTCCCTTAAAGGCCACGCCCCCAGGGGCTGGGATACTGCCTACTAGGCCTAACTCTTAAATGCTCCACCACCTCCTAATAGCATTACCAGCCAAGGACCAAGTCTTTAACCTATAGGCCATTGGGAGATATTCCACATTCAAACTCTAACAGTAACAAAATACCTGGGAAGAGCTCCTTTACAAAGGAAAAAAAAAAGTTTATTTTGGATCACGGTTTTCAAGGTTCAAGGTCTTAAGGACTTCATCTGGTGATAGCTTTCTTGTTGGCAACTCAGAGCAACACAGCAGATCGTGTGTGTGTGTGTGTGTGTGTGTGTGTGTGTGTGTGTGTGTGTGTACCTGTCTGCCTGTAATCTCCTCTTCTTATATCACCATGAGCATCCAGTCATCAGGCCTCTACCCTGATGGCCTTCTATAGTCCAGGTCAGTCCCCTAAAGTCTCTGCCTCTGAACACTGATGCCTTCATTCTCCACAATGAGTATTAACTCCCCCCCACCCCCACCCCCACCCCGCATAAGTTCAGAGGACAAACCGTAGCAGTCTGCATTGTTAGAACGTTCTGGGTGCCCAGAGAGGAAGAGCAGATGCTGAAAGGACCCCCAAAGCAGGTGGCCATGCTTCTGGCAGTGCCAGTAGGAAAGGCAGAGGCTGAGCAGCAGTCAGAGCCCGGACAGAAGTGGTTCCAGGTGGAACCTACGTTGTGGGCAGAGGCGGCAAGATGTCCCCCAGCGTGAGACCATGATGACAGAGTCCATACCTAAAGGAGTTGATGGCGGAGGCTGGACTAGCAAAGTCTCTGCCTACCTCCTCCAAAGCTCCAACCCAGTGGGAAAATAGGGAAGACCATTTTGGATGTGTCTGGATAGAAGTTTCATCATGGTCAAGGTGAGAAGAGATGGGGTTCAGTCTTGGTCAGAAACAGATATCAAAGAGAGGGGGACACACTGGAAAAAACACTTGTGAATGTTACTCACTAGTGAGCAGGAGCAGGGAACTTAGAGCGTGGGTTGCCAACCAAGCTATAACTCCATGGAGACTCCCAGCGTAGCATTTCCCTGACTCTCTCTGGAAAAGTCTCCTGTCAATAGGATCCCATGTCAAGGTCCTCACTGTGGTTCTCACTCCCTCGACAGCCTGTGCTGGGACTTGCTTCCTGCCTGGGGTCCTTGGAGGGCTTTGTTATGCCTCAGCATATCGCTGCCCGTGGAAATCCCACAGGACAAGAATCTTAGGGCTGGAGAGATGGCTCAGTGGTTAAGAGCACTCACTGCTTTCATAGAGGACCTGAGTCTAGGTCCCAGCACCAACATGGTGACTCACAACCACCTGTAACTCTTGCTCCAGGGGATCTGATACCTTCTCCTGACTCAGCAGGCTTCACACACGTATGTGCCTACTAACACAGAGGCACACATGCACACACACACACACACACACACACACACACACACACACACACAATTAATAATAAACCTTTAAAGGGGGAAGTCTTTATTCGTTGGCAATCTATTTTTTAAAAAAATGGAAACAGGTGGATAGAACAGGAAAAGGAGGAAACTGATGCTTTGCCCCTCCCGTGTTGTCCACTTGCTCTCCGAGAAGGCTCTCCTGACTTCACAGTCAGTGCTGAGGAGGAGGCCCGAGGTGCGATGCTGCTACTTTTCTTTTTGAGCTGGAAAACGAGCAAAGTGATTAGTCAAGTCAGTCAGTGAACTTTTATTCTCAACCCTTGATTGGGCCCATGGCCATCGTCTTATAGTCAACTGGAGCCCCCTGGTGGTCAGAAACAGCTTTGCATCTAGGAAGCACCCTCAAAGAAAGAGATTTTCTAGCATGGTACCAAGGCCGGACAGGCCTGCTTTGGTTGCTAAAAAGAGTAGTTTCTGCTGGAAAGATGGCTCAGTGGTTAAGAGCATTGGCTGTTCTTCCAGAGTACCCGGGTTCAATTCCCAGCAACCACATGGCAACTCTCAACTGTCTGTAACTACAGCTCCAGGGGATCTGATGCCCTCATACAGAAACACATGCAGGATGTCCTCATACAGAAACACATGCAGGCAAAACACCAGTGCACGTGAAATATAAAGAGTAGTCTCCAAACATGGCTGATGAGGCTGATAACAAAGCTTTGTGTGCCCTGGTACAAAGTCCATTCCAGGCCTTCAGGGTCACTGACTGTATGGGGGTTAGGCCCACAAGGCAGAGCCTGCGGGGTCACTGACTGTATGGGGGTGAGGCCCACAAGGCAGAGCCTGGGTTTCTAATGATGTGTTTTGTCACATTAGGTGGAGGACTTAATCATATCCTTCTGGAAATCTCTGCAGCAAGACACAGTCATGCTAATGTCTCTGCCTGACGTGCGCCAGCTCTTTGGATGCTACGACATGCAGCTGTTTAAGGTGGACAGACCCTTGATTCCCCTGTACATCCCTTCCAGAAACAGATGCTGGTGGTGGAGTTAGAACAGCACCCCCAATACACACCGTCACAGACTAGAACACCTCCAACACACACAAGCCCAGAACAGCAACCCCAATACACACACCAGCCCAGAACAGCAGCCCCCAGTACACACACCACCCCAGAACAGCAGCCTCCAGTACACACACCAGCCCAGAACAGCACATCCCAAATACACACCATCACAGAATAGCACACCCCCAACACACACAAGCCTAGAACAGCAGCCCCCAGTACATGCACCAGCCCAGAACAGCACACCCTTAACACACACACACACACACACACACACACACACACACACACACACACACACACACCAGTGCACAATGGACCAGAGCCTTTTGCTCTTTCGAATTTTCTCATACAAAGAAAATAAGGACCCATGATTCAGAATTTAGTCAATTTCCATCTCTGAACATATCAACCAAAGATTTTATTTTTAATTATTTTGCTTCTTGGCTGTTTGGTTGGAGACAGGATCCCACTATGAAATCAAAGCTGGCTTTGGACTCACAATCCTCCTGCCTCAGTCTCTGGAGTACTGGGATCATAGGTGTTCCCAGGCCAGTCTTTTAAAAAGACATTTTTCAGGGGGAAGGCAGAGAGATGACTTAGAGGTTAAGAGCACTGGCTGCTCTTCCAAAGGACCCAGGATTGATTCCCAGCACCCACCCGGCAGCTCACAACCTTCTGTAACTCTAGTTCCAGGGAATCCAATGCCTCTTCTAGTCTCGTCAGGCACTGCACACGTGTAGCACACAGGCGTGCATTCAGGGAAACACTTGTACACATAAAACAAAAACAAATCAATTTCAGAAAGGAAAAGACATTTTTGAATGCAGAGCCATGGATGGTTACTCTGGAACAGTCCCTGTGGGGCTTGCCTTGCTCTGGAGCTCTGGTCTCTGGGGCAATCACTGGGTTTTGAAGGTCAGACAGGCATCGTTTCTGTGGTGAAATTGTCTTGCTCATCACAAATCTTACCATTTAGGTTTTCAGGGTCTAGTGCTTTTAGTTTCTCACCACAGAAGCAGAAAGAAAGGAGCGGACTCGGTCCTTAAACATGTTGATTTTGGCCCTCCTGGGATTAACCAGAGTGGTGTTGTTTCTTTGTGGTTTGGTTTGGTTTGGTTTGGCTTTGGGTTTTTGTCTGTTTGCTTTAGTTGAATCAGGGGCTAGGGTGGGTCTCCATGGCATAGTATTTGCCTGGTTAGCATAATCCATCCCCAGAATCAGAAAGGAAAAAAAAGATCCAGTATCAATACTTGAAAATCCAGATTCCAGTTCCGGCACACCAGGGTGGCAGGGTGCCCTGTACAAGAAGCAGCAGCTGCATTAGTGACCTCCCTCACACCTGCCGTGCCTACTGGGTCCCTGGGTTGGTTGCTGGCAGCACCTGCAACACAGGCCAGGTCATACTGGTGGATTCTTTCTCTGCAGGGCCTGGAGGACATTCTCCTCCCTGACTTCCTGGAGGACGTTAGTATCCAGTACCTGAAATCCGTCCGGCTGTTTAGTAAGAGATTTAAACTGTGGCTTCTCAGGGCTCTCGAAGGTTTTCCGGCCATCTTACAGATCTCCAAACTCAAAGGTAGAGTTCCACACAAAACGCAGATTCTGCAATATGAAGAACTTGAATGTTGCCACTAGGGCCGCTCCATCCGGAGGTCGGTTGTACACAACAGCCCTTTGCCCCTCACTGGTAGAATGGAGGCAGAGCCCGGTCTGCCTGGGTGATTTTGTCGTTAGCGCTTCTGATGGGTTCCCGGGCTGAACCACACACACTGCCTGGGTGTGTTCTCCTCAACAGCTGTCAATGAATAGCTGAGTTCATTCAGGAAGAGAGGGAAAAGAGTCAGCACCTGTCCCCCCCTCCACCGCCGCCACCCTTCCCATCCTTTCCTTTAATAGTTTTTCCAAAGAGATGAGAAAGTTGGGGTATTTGGAGATCTTGGTGAAAATTCTGGACTTCTCAGAATGCCTGTCCTAGTTAGCTCAGATTGCGGTCATACATCATGCCCTGGGCGCTCACAGGCAGCTAAGATTCATTCCTCAGTTGATTGTGAGGAGTGGATGCCGTACAAGCTGCAAGTCCAGCATGAGGACAGTGGCAGATCTGGTCTAGTTAGGACTTGTTTTCTATTTCATAGACAGTCTGTCTGCTTTGCCCTCACGTTGGGAAAGAGATGAGGACTCTGCCTGAGTTCTCTTCTCTTAAAAGCACCAATCCCTTCGGGAAAGTTCCATGTTCATGACTAATTTGCTCACAGAGGCCCCTCTTCTTAGTACCATCACTGTGGAGTGATGCTTCACCAGGTGAATAAGGGGGGCACAAACCAGCCTGTAGCAGCCCAGTCCAGATGCTAAGATTATACAAGTCTCTGCCACAATGGGCTTCTATTGGCCATGCTGCCCCTACCAGAATTCCTGAGCCATTGGGGAAAGGGTGAGCAGGCAGGTGATGAAGTGGAGTCCCAGACTCAGGCGGCCCAGCTTTCCTGCTTAGCCATGGGTGCCTCCCCAAACTCCTGTACAGAGGAGCTAGAATGCACAGTACCAATAATGGCCTTGTGTGTTGTTCTTCACAGAAGTCACTGGATTTGTCAAAAGACTCAGGAGGAAGACATATCTTTCCAACATGGCAAAAGTAAGCTGCAACTCAACATCCCTGCATGTTCCTAAGACACATGGTGAAGCTCCACATCTTCCGTGAAAGAGGGAGACCATTTCATCCCACCCATAGTCAGAGGGCAAATAGGGGAGCCTGCTGGCCATTGGCTGGGGAGGCCCTCAGGTCCCATGGTGCAATGCGAGGAGCCCACCCTGCCCCTCACACTGAAAGACTCCAGTCACCTCTGATCTCTCTGCACAGGAGAGAAAGTAGAGCAGCATTTAACAGATATGGGAGGGATGCCCCGTGGGGGTGCCGACCTGGGCCAGCTGGTGTCAGAGGTGAGAGGTGAAAGGTGAAAGGCATCACAGCAGACCCTGTGACAGACAGATGGGTAGACAGGCAGACCTCTTCCCCTCTACATGCGGCCTCTGGGCTCTGTGTGTCTGGGGTTCCAGTCTCCTCCACACTGAGCATTTGGCTTCTGTGGTGATCATGTAGCTGGCGTACTTGGTAGAGGATGGCGATGCAGTTCGATCCTCCTGGGTCTGCGGGTTCCTTTGCACAGGCTCAACTCACGTCAGACTGAAAATGATTCAAAGGCCCTGACA